>JAQIUQ010002636.1:115000-342500 GCA_030378365.1 Hybognathus amarus | reverse complement strand
TTCTTACGAATTTCACAAGGTGGCTAATTCGATAACAATTCGTACGACCTCAGCTCGTACGAATTAGTACCGTTTTTGCTAAATCGTACATATTTTACGAATTGGCCAATTCGTATGAATTTGTACGAATGACCTACCCCTGACCCCGCCCCTAAACCTACCCATCTCGTGGGTTTGGACAAATCGAATTCGTACGAGTGAGGTCGTATGAATTAGTACGAATTAGCCACTTTTGAATCACTCGTACGAATTTGTACGAATTGGTCAGTGAGATCAGCGTTAGAAATTGCTTACATTGTGAACGTGCACAAAAGAAAAGTTGCTGCCTTAAATTCAGTACAATCAACTTAAATTACGTTACTTGAGATGAGACGACTCAAGGCCAGCGCTACATTATGCCCTAAAGTATTATGATTAACTAACTGTATTTTTCTATATACACCTCTGAAATGCACTTTCTGTAAATCTGCTTTGAAACAATTTGTATTGCGAAAAGTGCTATACAAATAAATTTGAATTGAATTGAACATTAAACTGATTTAAAAAATGAGTTGAAATGTGTTCAAGCAAAGTAAAAACCCTAGTTTTGTAGCATGGTTTGCTAAAATGAGTTGCTAACAATGAATCCTCATATCAGCTTCTATAATATAAAAAAGTGACCCTGACAGCACATTTTTACTTTTTCACGATTGTAAGCTGTTCCCCCACCACCTTTTGTTTTGTTTTGTTTTTAATAGAAACGTACCGAGATTCATCTATTTTTCCCTTTTCCCTTGTTTTTCTGCTGATATAGGATGCTGAGACATGGGACCTGTAGGGAAGATTAAAGTTTATGAATGCACAATAATGATGCCTACATCTGGATATTTTCCTTTTTCTCCTGGAAACAATATTTCAGATGCAGTTACCATGATTAAAAGAGAGAAAGAGAGAGAGAGAGAGAGAGAGAAAGAGAGAAACACAGATCTATTCCTTAGAGAAATGCATGTTTATACCAGCAGTCACCTGTCACAGCGGAGCCCAAATGAGATTCAGCAGCCTATTGTCCCAATCAGCATTTTCCTTCGTTCTAAATGCTCCCCAGAGACAATCATTATTACATGACATGCTCTTCATCGTGGATAAACGGTGCTTAGTGTGCCAGGCCCGTCTGGGGTAGATGGACAGCTCTGGACCCGAAAAATGAAAGGGCCTGCAGCTTCATTGACATTTTAATCAAAAACAGTTAACGAGGAATCACTTGCTTGTGGGAGGGCTTTGTATTCAAGCATATTCTCAAAATTCACTGGCTGCATCACGCAACCTTCTGACAAGCAATTTACCTGCTGTCAGTGGGATTGTGGGTGTCACCAGCAGGGCTACCTGTTGTGACGGGTCTTTCTGAAGCTGGACACACACAAAAAAGAAGAGAATAAAAGGGGAACGGGGTGAGTTAAAAAGTCTGGGACACAGCATGGAGTCGCAAGCAGATTGAGGGATCATAGATGGCCTAGATTGACTCTAATGGGAGGGAGGACATTCAATTAAACTGTATTTGATTTTCTGAGAAAAAAACAGAATGTTTCTGCCTTGCCATCAGCAAAAATAATATTTCTAGATATTTCTTTTTCATACCATGTAGGTCATTTTTAAGCCTGTTAAATGACCAAACACTCACATACATAATTTGCAGGGTGATTCAGTGCTTAAAGGGATAGTTCACTTTGAAATTAATTTTTGGTATGTTTTAGCTTACCTCAAGGGCATCCAAGATGTAGGTGTCTTTTTTTCCACAGTATTTTCAATTTTGATATTTTTAGGTCAAACCGTTTGTGTCTATCAGTCATATAATGGAGGTCTATGGAGTCCACCTCAAAAAGCATGCACAGAGAAGTCCAAATTAAGCATGATTTAATGACTCGTAAATGTAAGTACACATTGATGGCCTAGGACACGAAACGAGTGGTTTGTGTGAGAAATCGAACAGTATTTATATCGTTTGTAACCACAGCCATGTCCAAGTGATCTGAGGGCGCGGGCACTTTGTGGCTGTGGTTACAAGTGGTAAAAACAATATAAATATTGTTAGTATTCTCACACAGACCACTCGTTTTGTGTCTTAGGCCATCAATGTGTACTTACATGTACGATTCATTGAATCATGTTTCATTTGGACTTCTCTGTGCATGCTCTTTAAGGTGGACCCCATAGACCTCCATTAAATGATGGATAGACACGAATGGTTTGACCTAAAAATATCAAAATTAAAAATACTGCGGAAACAAAGACACCTACATCTTGAATGCCCTTGAGGTAAGCTAAACGTATACCAAGCATTTATTTCAAAGTGAACTGTCCCTTTAAATGAATTTGGCTCAGAAAGTTATATTATTGTGGCAGACGAGTAAAGCAAAATCCTATTTTATTGAAAATACATACAGGTCATGGGACATTAATTGTGTTAAACTATAATGACTGAGTTTTTTAGTACAATTATAATACATTCTTATTTATTCGTTAAGTGATAAGTATGAATTATTATTTCACTTATGTCTCTAGAGATGAAGAAGCTTTTATATTGTTCACGGAGTTGGCTCCCAATGCAATTGATAATCTTTAAGGTCAGTTTTTCTTTTGCTGCAGGAACAAGCATTAAGATGTGTTATGTTCTTAAGATCTCTTGAGACTCTCAGCATCATTCATTTACTTGCTCGTTGTTTGGCACCATTTTCACTTGTCACCGTTTCAATAATCAGGCTGGGAAATATGCATTTCCAACTGTGCAACGGTCCAACCAAGTATTTACATAAATGTTGAACGAACAATTTCCCCCTCATGAAGGTTATTTTGACTTCTTTTGTCAGATTTAATGTCCTCCGTGAGTTGGAATGTGCAGACGATATTAGGCACGCAAATGATAACATTAGCATTTCTGTTAAATAATTCATAGTGTTCTGAAGCCCCTGAGTAAGTTTAAACGTTGCGGACAACAATCCTCAAACCCGATCCCATACAACTAATTGTTAAATACACTCCATTGGGTTTTAAAGATGTTGTCACAGACTTTTCATTAAACATTAATGTGCAATCCCAGTGATTTCATGCTATCCAATTTTTATATCTTCGCTTTTAATGGCACTCTCCGAAAAGCATTAAACTCATCATAAATCGCTTAGTAATAATGATGGTGGGGAAAAATCCTGTTTCTAGCCTGTCAAAAGTTGATCTATGTTGAGAGGTGCAGAGTCTTGATTCCAGCTCTAATGAATTACACCCTGACACCAGGTGACAAAACAATCTGATCCTGAAATAGAGAGAGATTCTGAATTTCATCCACCCCTTCCAAGTTACAAAACTTTTTTTTAGCAACAAAATTTAAAAATATTAAGCAACAACTCAAATGAGTAGCCTATTGAGGTTATAAATTGAGATCTGGTTCTTATACCGTAAAAAACAAAAAACAAAAAACAAAAAAAAACTTTTGTTTCAAATGCACTCGTACTGAAACACTCGGATACTAGCAGAACCACTTTTGAATTTACATCGCAAATCTAAAAACCTGTGTTTTTAGTGAATCATAATATTCGTGACCACTGTATTTAAGATTACTGAGTCAGCACTTTATTGAATCAAAACTTAAAGTACGACCAGTGTATCCTGATTCCCAAATGAATAATTCTTTTGAGTCAGTTGTATTTGGTCAATCAAAAACATACTGCATAACAGTGACTGTTATATTGATTTATTTTAAGTAATTCAAAACTGAGTAAGAAATCGCATAGGCCTACTTTCTGAGTAGGTACATCTTTTGAATTATAAAGAAATGAAAACATCATCTATATAGCCTACTATGAATGTGTGTAGTATGAATGAAATCCGAACAATTAAATTTTCAGTACCCGCATCAGTTGTGTCACTTCACTCTCCCGTGGCCTCATGGGATAGTAAAGTGTCATAGATAAACTTTAGAGTCTGGCAGAAAAGATTAGTCTGTCCTTTTCGCCTCCTGTTTTATAAATACTGTGAATTCATACATACCACACCTTTCACATACTGTTTTTCGCCTACAAGTAGGTATGTGTGTGTATATTCGGATGCAGATCTACATCGCGAACAGTCTATTATGATTCCGTGAACTCTGTTTACCTGATTATCTGATTACCAAACGAATTACTCGTGGATCAGTCATATACAGCTTACAATTACTGTTTTTTGTACTTAAAGTCCCACTGTAGTAAATAATTTTTATCCCTTAAAATTCATCTTTGATCTCCAAAATGACATATTTAAGCGTTTTTTTTTATGTATCGCTACACTCTTGCCCAGGGGCGGAGTGGGACCAAAAAATGTACCGGGAAATTTCGTAGACCACCGGCCCTCGTCGCGGCACGATTTTTAATAGCCGATAGCATTTACAGTTTTACTGATTTACGGTAAAAGGAACTTTGTTGTACTATGCTGGAGTAAAGTTCATATATGGTCGTTCTTTCCCAAAGGAGTGTCTAAAACTTATGTTGGGTGGACTTTGTGCCTCTCAGGGGGTTCGGGGTCATGCTCTCCGCAAGAAAATTTTGGACATTTTAAGGTTAAATGCATCAATCTCATGCTCTCTGAGAGATCAAAAATTAAGAGCTTCAACCCATGAATGGCTCTTTGAACAAAGAAAAAGCATTAATTTGTACCAGGACAATAAAGAGGGCTCAAACATCTTTTTAGTTATGAGAGTCTCAGTCTGCATTACATTATCAATGGTGTTTTAGGATGCCAAACAATTATTATAATAATGTAATAATGATTTATAATTATTCCTATGACGTACTGTAAAATCCATTTAGCCTATAAATGTACTATGTAAATGAAAATGAGTATTTCAAAAGTATATTTTAACCTACATTACACTATAATATAGGAAAATTAAAATACTTTTGTCCTAATTTCTACACTTGCAAGAAATAAACCCTTCAGCTTTTAGTTATAGGATAAAACACCAGATGACCATGATGATCGCGTGAGCAAAGTAATCACGCAGCACAAACAGGATGCTATTCTAATGTTAGTTATTATAATGGCACAACGCCATATCATGGTTTCAATTTTAGTTCGTTGGCAAAATATAATGCTAGAGACCTTAATGTTAGGTTTTACATCTTTACATATGTGTTGAACGCGATTTCGAATCCGCCTTTAAATGTATTTATTTCGAATCCGCAAAGGCACATTCGGACTCGCTTTCAGCGCATCAAAAGCTGCTTTCAAGCACTTCACGTCCTACGACCTGACGCCACAGAAGCTGTTTCAGGACAGGCGTCTTTTGCTCGAAAGACAGGCACTTAGTGCAAATATATGCTCCGTTATAGAAAATGTAAAAAAAAAAAAATGTTTTCTTTCCCTAGCTTGGGCCCAAGTGCACATGGCGAACTTCCAATAAATACATTTTTATCAGACCGGCCCTCGCGGCCTCGAAACACTACCGGCCCACCGGAAAACTCCAGACTCTCCCGATTGCCACTCCGCTACTGCTCTTGCTTCATTTAGTCAATGCGGTTTTATGAATATGCTAATTAGCCCCGCCCCCAACACACTCACTACACAACACATTCTCATCCAAAGACGTCATCTAACTGACGCTTTCGACCATATGTCAACATCTGACGTTTCAGGGCACCCTTTAACGTCGAGTTAGATGACGATCCTAGGGCGTCATCCAACTGACGCTTTACCTTTAGGGTCAGTTAGATGATGCGAGTACAGGTTTAGGTCTGGCGTAGGGTTAGGATTATATAGCGTCATCTAACTGATGTTAAAGCGTGCCTGAAAACGTTCGGATGTTGACGTATGGTCAAAACAAAAATGTCAGTTAGATGACGTCTTAGGATGAGAACGGACTGCACTACAGCTCAGAGATCCACACGTTGACGTTATTAGTTACAAGGTGTGACGTCAGAAATACCAGCGATTTTAAAACCGCGTTTTGAGACCGTATTTGCTTCACTGCATTTTAAGGAGAAAATACTCAGAAAATTTGAAAATTTGAAAATTTGACTTATGAAATTACACATGGTTTGTGTATTAAAAATAATATTATGTATGAAAAAAATAAAACACCACAGAAATACTAACAATATTAAAAGCTTGATTTTCACCACATGGGGGATTTAAGGCTCGTTAAACTTAAATCATTCACTGACTGCAATAAAAATGCTTATCTTTTTTTCAAATAAATGTAATACATAAAAATCATTTACATTTTTTTAATGGAACTGCTATCATTAAGAGGAACCAGAATTGTGAAATTCTTTATGATTCCTTTCCCTATTATGATTTTCTAGTATAAAATGAAAACAAATCTAGTAAACTTACTCTTCAGGGGGCCGCTTACACAAAACTGTTTTTCAACTAAATGCATTTTTTGTCGTTCATTTACACAAGAACAGAGTTTTGGGGCCCTGAAAATGTATTGTGTTCAGTCTATAGGCGCATAGTTTTTCACTACAGATCTGTATGGGAAAATACCTACCCTATCTCACGACCAATTCGTACTAATTCGATACGAGTGATTAAAAAGTGGCTAATTCGATTAATGACACTCACTCGTACAAATTCGTACAGATTTGTCTAAACCCACGTGACGGTTAAGTTTAGGGCGGGGTTAGGGTAGGTCATTCGTACGAAATTCATACGAATTGGCCAATTCGTAAAATATGTACGATTTAGCAAAATGGTACTATTTTGTACGAGTGAGGTCGTTTGAATTGTTACGATTAGCCACCTCGTAAAATTCGTACGAATTACCAGTAGATTGAGGTTGGAAAATACAGTACATAGTTCACGTGTAAACGTACCATTAGTTTGCTACTGCTCTGTCTGTATGATATTATTTCCCTGAAATAGAGGTGAAAGCATGGCCTGACAGCTGCCTAATTTACTTGTGTCACCAGGGTGACTTAATTGAGCAGCAGTCCTTCTGACAGCACGCACACAGACGGCACAAGAAAGGTGGTGGTGTCTGCTTTTTTGATGCACACAGAACAACCAAGGTCACTTTAATTAACTGCCAAATTGCTATTTAAATGATGATACTGATCACTCACTTTGCAATATAGGAAAGCTACTTGCTGTCATGGTAATTTAGTGCCATAGGGGGAACGGACGTCTCATGTCCTGCCACGTAGCAGGTTTTATGTCTCTTCTGCACTCAGTATTTATTTGCAGGAGATGCATTTCTCAGGAGGATTTCAATTAGACACCTCTGACGTTTTTTTTTTTTTTGGTGATCCTTTTGTTTTGCATGCTAAGACAAAGCACCTGATTGCATACTGAGATTGAAAAAAACAAACGGTTTCCTCCAATGTAATTCCCTTGCTAATGGACACAAGGTTACTGTGAATCACTGTGCGCATTTAGTCGCTAATTGGACCAGGGATGTGAACATGTCCCTAAAATAGTCTACATTTGGACTATATGAACATATTACATCAACAAATGCCTTTCTCAAACAGTACACCCACATGTGAGAGCCTGGCTGGAGACCACCAGACTAGGATCCAGACCGTTTGAGATTTATTCCAGTCAGTCTCCACCCCATTACCATTAGCGTCCATCTGGCACTGTAGCCGTGTGCAGGACTCCTAAAGGTTACTCATTTACATACAGTAAATGCTCCACCAATAATTGCGGCCCTTTAATCAGTTAGCATCTAGCTTGTGAGCTGAATGGCCAATCCCTACAGTGAAATAAAATTCAGATTAAAGAAGGGAACAGGAAATGAAGTCCTGAAATGTCATCACAACAGCTCTCTCTTTCAGTTAAACAGTGCATAATTTTGTCATATATTACGATGGGTGATCAGAACCTGATTTATTGTTGTAATCATTTGCCATATGGCACAAACTGTGTTCCCCCTTATAGTCAGATATGAAGAGATTATAAGAAGAGGTCACCACCTTCTGCACAGCATAAAATGAATATCAGTCTGCTTGGAGAAACTAAAAGGCCAAAAAATTATGCAAATATATTTATCTGTTGACAACGCAGGCCTCTGATGTTTACAGCTCTTTAAAATATGAAACCCCCTCAAGAAATAATTAGCAAAATCTATTAACTAAATGTGATTTCTGTCAGAAAATCAGTGTTGAGGAAGCTGTAGCAGGAAGCCCATTTACACCACACAAGTAAACGTTTTGGCAAACGATAATTATGACAATCAAAATGAGATAAAAGGTTATGATTATGAGATAACAAAAGTATGACATAAAATATCATGATTATACAAGTTAATTATACATATATATATATATATATATATATATATATATATATATATATATATATATATATATATATATATATATATAGTTACATATGATTTACCAAAATATGTTGTTGTTTTTTATGTAGAAGAAATACAAACTACAATCTACTTATTAACTCTTATGTCAAACTAACTTTATGAAACTTTTTGTTAGATTGTTTTGTTTTTTCTGTTTTTGTGTTAATTTAAATATCAGTTAAATATTTTAATATATTGCCCCCTTATTTAGCTTCAATGTAGTTTTTTTTTTGTTAGACTACATTGAAGCTAAATTAGGGGGCAATATATTAAAATATATGTTTATATTAAATATATAAAGAATTAGGATATAAAGAATTTCAGTTAGTGTGACTCAAAATGCAAAAAAAAATACAAATCGGAAAAAACTTTATATATATAAAAAAATATATATATAAAGATTCATGGACGTTTGCTGAGGGAAGTTTGAATGAACCAGTTCAATAAAATGAATCAGATTATATATATATATATATATATATATATATATATATATATATTGATTTTTGAGATATCTCTCTCTCTCTCTCTCTCTCTCTCTCTCTCTCTATATATATATATATATATAGAGAGATTTAGTGTGTATGTATGTATGTATGTATGTATATATATATATATATATATATATATATATATATATATATATATATATATATATATATATATATATATATATATATATATACATACATACACACTAAAAATGCTCAAATGCTTTTGGGTCAAAAAGGGACAAACCCAAACTCTGGGTTAAACATGTAATTAAAAAATTTAACCCAATGGCTGAGGTTTGTCCTATTTGACCCACAGTTGGGTTAAACAACCCAGCAATTTTAGAGTGTATCATATATTTATATGAAGTCATTCTAGTAAGTGTGTTTTTTACTATAGTGTGATAGTAAAAATTGTGAAACACGTCAACGTTTTTAATAGGATCGATTTTGTGCATATATGTTGGTTGTCTTAGTGATCTTGTCCCCACCCGGAACTTTCGTCCCATCTTCCCACTGTTAACTAATTGAAGCACATGAAGAAAAATATTAGTATTCATATATTTAAATGCCCATTGTGGGTGATTTTAATAGCTTACAGCTTCTCTTTGACGGTTTTCTGATGTAAACGTGATGTGTCATGAGGAAAAAAGATGGCATGATTGAGCTGCCGCAGCGGGCTCGTGTGAGTGGCAGGTCAGGCCCTCTCTGTTGAGTCTGGCCTGCTTCAGCACCCTCACCTGTCATCTCAGGTGAAGTCTGCTGCACATCTAAGGGCAGAGGCAGGATTACTTTGACATGAAGTAGGCTTTATTTGTCTAGTGTCTGAATAATAACTATGTGGATTATGAGATATTGTGCAGTATTTCCAATTTTTCAGAGTCGATTTTAATTCTATATATACTCAACCCTTATGTAATTCAAAAACCAGTATCAGTGCGAACCAAATAAATTTGAGTCTTCTCCTGAACACAAACCTACACCATATAAAGAATTAAAAAATTTAGCCATGTACCACTTTATGATAGTTTTTGTTTTGAAAATGTTGTCTTTTCTCTCTACTAATGAAGAAAGTCAAATGTTGTAAACTACATGAAGGTGAGTAAATAATGTCCGGATATTAGGAATAAAAATTATTTTATGCTCTTTTTCTTTTTGCTTTATAACTGCCATAATTGTAATTTATTTTTAATTTCTGCATATGACAATCAAAATTTATCAAACATTTTTTTAAATATCCAAATATAAAAAATTCAATTTGAGAACATTTTCAAATTTCTGAGTCACTCAATGTCTCAATGTGAAAAATCTCAATATCAGAAGTGGAAGTCATAGTTGGGTTAAAGTGGTCAAAGGGAGACCACTGTATTCCCACTGTATCTCCCATTTTGTTCTTCTAGCATCACTCATAGTGATTTCATAACTTTCAAACCAAGCAACATTTTTAGATTGATTCTAAAAGTCAAGAGAGAAATATGCCATATATACCATCACTGCCCCTCAGCCATTGTATTAAAAACACACTTGCAGCATTGTTAACTGTCACGTCTTCAGTTGTGTTCTTAATTTGATTGTTTCCAGTTCAGTTTCATGCTGTCTCCTTTGTCTGTCTTAGCTTGGTTCCATGGTTTTGATTTGCCATTCATGTTTCTCAACTGTGTTCTAGTTAATTATCTCTGTATAGCATCCTGAGAGCGTTATATATGTGTATAGCCCTCATTTTCAGTTGTCTTCGTCTGCTTCTTGTCATTGTTTTGGTGGTGGTTCTTGTTTGTGGTGTTTTGTTCCTCTGCTATTACTGCTAAAACAGCATAATCAAGTCAGTGTAAGTTCACTGACATTTAGCGCACTTTAAGCATTTTCAATCCAAGTAACTACTGTAACAATATCACTAGCAGAACACAGTTACAGCCTGCACATATTCAGCCTGAAGTATATGCTAATGTTCTAAGCTGAATCACACATTACTATACTGGATGTACCGAAGTAGAACTGCAATCACTGTGTATCATGGCAAGCCTCAGATGCAATATTTGGTGAGTCTTCTGTTAGCATTCATGGGTTTTTATTCTTGTTCTTGTATTTTGTCATCGATCAAACAATTCATCATATTCAAGATATAAGCACAACAACTATATTAATTGACCACTAATCTAACTTCTCCTTTAAAGTTAACCCTTTGATGGTCTTCCTTTCATGAGTCACATCCCTGGCCTTCAAGTCAGAAGTGACCCAAAGGCCTAAAATGAATCATTCTTCCATCCTAACTGAAGAACCAATGCGATTTATTTTTGTCTCATAATATTTATTGCTTTTAATTTCGTATCTTAAACAGATTCGGTTAATTTTTTCAATACTCATGCAATATTTATTTCTATTTTTAATTGAAATGCATACTGTATACTTCTATATGTATGTTTTTATATTAATACAGTACTTTTGTTTAATATCGAGTCTAGGCCTTCAGAAAAAAAATTTTGAAGAAAATTAGCACCAGTTTAATTACAGTAATAGGAAAGAGCGTATTGAGTAGGTGTATAGCCACTCTACATGGCATGTAAGCTCTGATGGAGAGCATGTGAATTCTGCAGCTGTTTACTGAACACTTTTTTTTGTGGATTCGAATATATAATAGAACAATCTTGAAAACTATTCTTTATTAATTTTTTTAAAAAATTGTGTTTTGTCAATTTCCCATTCATTTCTATTTAGAGACCATTTTGACCAAAGACTAAATATCGTGACATTTTCTCGAACCACTCGATCATGAACTGCATGAACTTTTTTTGTGTTCACCTATCCAATGCCAGAAATGTTAAGTTTCGTAACATTCCAATGAAGCTGTGATTTGTAAAACTTCAAAACAGATTTTGTAGTCTGAATTTTTTGGTATGTATGTGTATTAAAAGTGTGTTTTTGTGTGTGTGTGTGTGGGTAGGTATCATTTTTTGCACTCTTGATGTTGTCAAGTGTCACCCCTTTACTGCGTATACTTCTTAAGAGTCGTCACCGATCTGTAGATTGCACAGAAACAAAATTCAGAGAATTTTCAGAGAAAATTCAGAGAATTCAGATTAAGTTTCCATTTCCTGATGGGTTCAATTCATTTCTGTACAAAAGACCATGACCAAGTATCATAACCTTCCGATGAAGCTGTGATTTTTAATCATTCAAACAGAAAATTATTGGTCAGAAGTGACTGAGGGACCACCAGAGGGTTAAAGCTCTAAATTATGCTTCACTTTAATCCTCTTTAATAATTCCATATGTTGTTTAAATATCACACAAAGACTCACATTTAAACCACAATGCCTCAAATGCTAAAGTTTATTAGAAAAGCACCAAGTGAATAAGCAAATCTAAGCTTCAGAATAAGTGGTGCCTAGAGATTAACTAAATGTGAAGTACATCACATTCATTATCATAAACAACAGTAAGAAGGCACAATGATTTAGGCCAGATCTTGCTCTTGACATCTTTCTGTTTTAGCTCGCGGCTTCTGTCCTCCAAGACAGCAGCAGATTTAACATTGCGTATAACTCTTTCACCATTAATCCTGGAACTGATGGGAAAAGCAAAGGATTCTTCCTTCAGACACATACACACAAACACACATCTCTCAGACATGTCAAGGGAAATGTCAAACTGGCTACCGTACATGACACATTTTTTCTGTCTGTTTCAGAAGAATGCCTCGACAGAGTACCTGGCATATGTGTCCATCAAAAGTCATTTCTGATACAACTGCAAAGACTAAGGAATGATGGAAGAAGGAGCAGTTCCTGGACTCAGCCTAACTGAGATTTAATCAGCTGCAACCTTGTATTAGGAAAAAGAATAACACAAGAAAGGGAATAAACTGTTTTGAGTAAAAGAAATGTAAAAAAAATAGATTTTTTAAATTGGTAAATGAAGAAAAAATAATAATTTTTTTCAATTAAAATTTTTCAATTTTAATTATTATTTTTCTATTTAAATGTGAAATTGTATTGTTATATTACAAAAATTATATTATAAGTTTTTTATTGCATTGTTTTTCCATGACGTACAGTCGAAAAATTGAAAATGAAAATATTTATATAAAAACATTATGGTTTATGCACATAACTTGTTCAGATTTATGTAGCATCAAACATTTCTTTAAAATCAATGATTTTACATAAATTGAAGAAATAAGATTCTAAGTCAACGAAATATCCCTTCCATCTCAAAGAGAAAATGTGTTTCATCTTATGTGCCCATTTAAAAGCTGTGTATCAATGACTCAGTTGCTGCAGGTGATTTCTGTCCCCCAGGCGTCGAAGAGTGAACATCAAAAAGTTGCATCTGCATTTTTCAATATTATGACTTTCATTGTCACATTAAAAAGCATTTGCCTGTGTGTTCTCCATGCATGTAGAGCGATAAAGCGTGCCTTGGGAGTCTGGGCCCTGTCGAAGAGATTTGCATCAAGGCATCGCCAGATCTCCCGTACACTCTCTGAGAGAGCGCACGCATGATATCCAGAATCAACAAACAGCTCAGCTAATTAATAGTTGCACCAGTGAGAGAGACTTTTGAACAATGTTGACTGGTCCTTGCCTCCAGACCCACGACACTAAGAAGCTGCTGGATTCCAGAGGACAGGTGACCTGGAGATTGCTCCAAGGGCTCTCTTTGAATGCACATGTTTGTGGGTTTGAATTTTTGAGGTTTGAATTTGAATCCTACAGAGGTATCCCTTAATTACTTTCAATTTACCATTTCTTCTCAGCGCCTACCTGCTGAGAGGCAGGCTACCAGTTATTTGGTTATTTGGAAGTGCTGTGCATGTGTAACTGTGTTTAATACAATAACTTGGGAGTTTAAGTTTATAATTAAAGGGGTAGTTCACCCAAAAATGGAAATTCTGTCAGTTTTTACTCACCCTCATGTTGTTCCAAACCCGTAAGACCAGTGTTGGGGCAGCTACTCTGAAACAGTAGTTTGACAAGCTACAAGCTCTCGTAAGTTTAACTACAGTCAAGCTACCCGTTTAGAAAAGTAGTTAGCTACACTACAAATTACAATCAAAAAGTAGCTAGCTACATTGAAACTACTTTTGCTTTTTGAACAACGATATATTATAAATAACTGAATAAGTGTCTGAGGAATGTTTAAGTAAAATGTTTAGTGTTTAAAACAAGGCAATGCAATTACGATTTCAAGAGTATTGTTTTATAACACACAACGCTAAAATATCTCAGACTATTTGTCAAAAGTGCAACAAATAGCCTACGACATTGCAAGAACGAAAATACATTCCGAACGTAAATTGCATGTAGAACATTTTCTAAAAATACCGCATATTGAACTTGGACAAATAAGGCCATGGGAATTAACGCTAGATTGTTTCTCATCCTTCATTCGGCCGTCACGTTCTTGCCTATATAATCATAATATGGGTGTGTCAACCCACCTCTGTACGTCAGTGAACCGTTCAGCCGCAAGATGCGTGATTAAACAACAGGTGGCGGTAATGGCAATTATAAGTTTGTAATCTAACAAGAAGAAGATATGCCTTGCATTGCGCTGATTTCGCAGGCTGAACAATGTAGCTTCTGCTCGCGTTACACCGCCTACTCTGCTGCAAAAGTAGTTAGCTGACTGGAAAAGCTACACTGTTTAAAGCAACTGAGCTACTGCCAAGCTACTGAAAATGTATTTACGTTCAGTAGCTACGACTCGCTGCAGTTAACACTATCCCCAACATGTGTAAGACCTTCGTCATCTTCAAACACACAAGAATTGTTGATGAAATCTAGAGCTGGATCACTGATACATAGTAGTCCATAGGCTCTGAGGATCGAAACCTTCGAAAAGTTATTAAGCATGTTAAAATACTTCAAGTGACTTCAGTGGCTCAATCTTAAGTTCTAAAACAAGAGAAATATAACGACTTTATTTTAGACTACTCATTTACTTCTCTTCTCTGCCTCTCGAGTCAGGTTACTAGTTTAATAATGGAGCTTTCTGTTATTATATGTCACACATCACACACATATCACCCAGCGTCGGCCAATAGTGAGCCTATGTGTGCTACGTAGCTTAATTGCGTATCACATGACGTTAACTGACTAAGGCGCAAAGACAAGTAAGTGAAGTAGTTGAATTAAAGTCGTGATTTTTGTTTGTTCTTTGGCACAAAAAGTGTTCTCGTCACTTGATAAAGTTAAGATTGACCCACTGAAGGTTACTTGGACTATTTCAACGATGCTCAATAACTTTTCCAGGCCGCAAGTTTCAATTCCTCAAGAAGCCTATGGATGGCACTGCAGTATGGGAGGAGAAATCCAGCTCTCAAGTTCATTAAAAATATATTGAATTTGTGTTCTGAAGATGAACGAAGGTCTTACAGGGTTGGAACAACATGGCTGAGTAAATACTGACAGAAATTTCCATTTTTGGGTGAACTAACCCTTTAATGAGACAAGAATTAGACAGCTAAAAATCATTTGGCAGACCAACCTTCACAGTTTGATGTAGACTTGTTTTATTATATGTGACTAAAAAAAGCAAGTAGGATTAATTGATTAGATGTTTATGCTGGAAACAAGGTTTGGTTGCACTTTGTTTTACAGTATGTGCACTTATGTCACCTAAAAGTACTGGTTAATATAAGGTACCTACATGGGTTAGGTATCTGGGTAGGTTCAGGGTTTGTACCTCAGTTATTACCCAGATATTAATAACTGGGTAATGCTGTAAACTTGGAGCGAGTTGGTGCAGAATGCTGCTGCTAGCTTGCTGATGGGTGTTCATAAACACCAGTATAACACCGATCTTAGTTACACGGTCCTTTAAATTGGCTTCCTATCTACCACAGGGTTGATTTTAAATTACTTATTTTAGTAAAGTCTTACTCAATCTGCCTCCCTCTTATTTAATTAATCTTTTGCACTTGCATACACCTCTAAAGGAACCAAAAGTCATCAAATCAGATGATTTTAGTACGTCCCTAGTACTGAGATTAAAAACGAGTGGAGACCGGGCATTTGCAGTGATGGCCCCAAAGCATTGGTATAGCTTTTATTTGTAAACGAACAAATAAAAGCTCTATAGAAGAAATCCAAATGATTCATAAACTACATAGTCTTCTGCAGCCATACAGGATAATAGCTTTATGTGGCCTGATTATATACAGGTTTTGAAGAGTAAATGATGATAGTATTTTAATTGTAGGTGCACTACTCACTTCAAGTACAATAAATGCCAAAGTCCTGTTTATGTGAGGATATTTAGTCACCTTTTGTGTAGGCATGCTTGCAAACTGCTCTCGTGAAAGGTGCCCTCCCACCATCCAACCCCAAACACAAGGCCCCATCTGCTTAGAGAATGCCACAACATTTTATCAAAGCACAGATGATAATGGCCTTGGCATCCTCATCTACGAGCGCAGAGTAATCTTCATTTGTACATGGCCATGACAATGAGACGGGCATGGCGTTGGATACACAAATAGCTTAATATCTTCTAGTTTTCAGTTGGTTTATTGCATGATGAAAAACAAAAATGCTATTTTAACAATATTTTGTGTGAAGCTGATAGAGTTCTAGTCAATCATGTTTGCACCACATGAGCTGTTACTCAATGTTATTGCAAAAAACAGCTGTGTTCTGATTCACAGGGTTTTTATGCAGTGTTCACAGCGCCCTAGCAGTGCAATAGTGCCCGCCCACTTTTCAGCAGCTTTGGTTCCGGAAGTATTTCTCCATAGGGATTTCAAAAGAAAAAGTCTTTTTTTTAAAAGCATTAGAAGCCATTAACCAAACCAACCAGCTAAGAGGTGAAATCGCAACATTACAATATTTTATTCTAAGCAAAAATGTTTTGAAAATCAGACAAAAAGGCAAAGGTACTGACTGTGTACTTAATGGTTTTAGAGAGAGAGAGAGAGAGAGAGAGAGAGAGAGAGAGAGAGAGAGAGAGAGCTTGTGCAGAGACGCTGCGTGTGTGTGTTCCATGAGCGTGCACACCTCTGGTTGCAGTTTCACTTGTCGCCAGAGGGGGCATAGTTCCTGCGAAAACTCAGATACTTGCGCTTTTGCACCTTTAGCGAGTTTATTATTCAAGATTGTATTTTGACTATTTTTCTCTAAATTTAACGAGTTTTAATTTCGCATTAGAATGACTTATAATGCTAATCTTAGATGCTTGGCCCTAAATCCTCTCCTGTAGAAAGGGAAAATCCTACAAGGAAAATCCTACAATAAAAGGTCAGCCACAAAAAGCTAATTTTTCACTGAGTGTCCTTTAGTAAGTCGTTTTTTAATGCCAAAAGAAGAGTATATACCATTGGTCAGACTAACAATAGCCCCACCCCAAACTCACAGCATTGGCAGAGCTAATGCTCAATCATACAATACATTGTTTTTTATTTGTCATTGTCATTATACATAAAAATATATATTAGGATATTAAAACAGCATTCTACTTTAAATATCTTTATTCAGTACAAAAAGAATAACACTGTTAAGGTCTGAATATGCACCCCCAAAAATCAGATGTGCAAAAGGGGGACGAGCAGGATTTCGTGCCCCTGCTTGGCAGGAACACGCAGACGGCCACTTCCCTTTATGTGGGTCACACACAGTTCCCAGCTGTTTGGAAGAGTCAGCTGTGCCACTACTGAGCCCACCAACATCTGCTCCACAAAAACAATCTCCAGCTTTTAGCACTCAAATGGAGGTTACACCATATGCCAGCCAGCCACTTAGTTTATGCCAGGGGAGCCAGGCTCAGTGCTAGTCTGAGCAACAATGGAGACGAGAGAAAACGGGTGATGTGACTGCAGCCTCACATGCTCTGTGCGGCTCCATCAGGCCATCAAGGATGTGCCATGTGCATCTGTTCAAGGTGTTGGCAGCGGTTGCCTGCTGAATATTAATGCCTCTAAACAACGGTTTATCTGCAAGGTCTGCTCCAAGGTCTCGTTCAAGATTTTCCTGGGCGTGTGTGGCACGCACGGACAGGTAAAGCACGCAGGCGCTGAATGTAATCAGACTGCGGGCAATAAGCGCTGTCACCACACGTGTGTGGATTTGCGACTCTCTGCAGGCTGGAGGTGTTTGTGTTGGCGTGGAGAAAATGTCAACACATCTGTTAAAAGAGGTCGGTGCTGTATTTGAGATTTGAGGTGACTTATGTCATTCATTTTTGACCCTTAATTGTAATGAGTTTAAATGGCAGAAATATTGAATTTATTCGAAACTGTTTTGTTAACCCAGACAACCAGATTCATTGAAAGATATGAACACAAATAAATAATCATTCAGTTATCAAACTTATAACTTATGGCCCTCTAGTGGTTAAAAAGACAAAACCGTATGTATTTTGCGGAACAACATTGTTTTGGTTCTACTGCTAATAAAACATTCACTACACTGTAAAAATGAACATGCTTTATTTAATCAAAAAATTGTGGCAACAGATTACGCAGCAATATTATTAATTCAATTTAACAAATTACAATTGAGTAATAATTAATCAATTTAAAAGTTTAAAATTTAAAATGAGTAAAACTTAGAACAACAACAAAAAAAACATAAATTGAAGTCACCATTGTATGGTGATCGGTGTCTCGTTTCAGGTTTGTTTTAAAATGACGTTTTTCTCCTTCAGTGATTCTGTTGTTAACATCAGGTGTCTTAAATACAATATAAAATAAGAGTTCTTAATTAATATTTGACGTCTGTCTATTAGTGAGGTATTTTCTGTAAAATTTTTTGGTGTAAACTTTACTCATTTTAAATGGTTAACTTTTAAGGAATAATTCGATTTACTTTATCTACTCAATTCTAATTTGTTAAATTTAATTAATGAGTATTGCTATGTAATCTGTTGCCACAATTCTATTGATTACAATAAAGCATATTCATTTTGACTGTGTACTAGGCTTAATAGGTATATCCACTTCAGATGAAAATTAATCTTTAAGCTGACTTGCTGAAGACATTACTATAGCTATACCCATTAATAAATACAGAACTTACTTAAAAATAAATTCCACCACAACAAATAATGAAATGACCCTTCACAATAAAAAAAGCTTTACAATGAACTCTGTTAGAGAGCTACATATGAAAACGCATCACTTTTACAACATTTCAAATCCCTTTTCTGAAAAGCCAATGTTGATTCTTGTTTTATTATCGAGCTCTGTCACATTGCTAGCAGTCTCTCCTCTTTTTAAAAAGGAAAAAAAAAACAGAGTTGAGGGGCTTTTTATTTGCAAAAAACAAAGAACGACGTTACGAAATAACGTTAGAATAATGACACTGGCATATAGCCTGACAACATCTCATCTGACAGAGCAGATACTGAATCAGGACAATGCATTTTTCTCAAGCAGTCTTTACTCAAACTGCGTCTGACAACATAGTCAACAGCTTTCATGCACGTCTTTCAAAATAAATTCATTTACGTTTTTTTGTTTCTTTGACTGCACATTTCGCAACCCACTCAAAACAGTCTTGCGACCCACCAGTTGAGAAACACAGACACCTTTAAAAACGAACTACTTTTAAACTAAATCTTTCTTCTAAAAACATGACAGTGCTATGTGTTCATAAAAGCATGCAGACCGAATAATTGCACTTAACTTTGCTTCACTATTCAGCGAAAAAAGGCAGAGCATGTGATATGCAATCTATCCATTAAGACCAATTAAGAAAACCGGTCTGAATTGTATCTGCTGTAACACAGCTCAGTACACAGAGAGGTGATAATGACGTTTAATTAAATATGGAGGAAAAGGTCCCAAAATGAAGCTTACAGCTAACCAAGCAGCAGCCATTTGGTAACTGCGCACACAAGGCCCTGTTAATGTCTCCAGCCTCTGTCTACACATTCGGCTCTCTTGATTTCCTTCAAGCTAAAAGCTCACCATTAATCAGAGTTAAGTGAGAAAATAGAGGTCCTTACAGCTGTAGGTTAGAGAACGCAGATCCTGATTGTTTATTTGTGCCACAGCATATTTTAGTTGTCTCATCCCATCAGAGAACAACTCCAGCTTTATTTTGCAGTTACAGTTCACACAGTTTTTTCTATTCCCATTTAAATGCTCTTTATTTCCTTGTAAGAAAGAAATGCATGGATTTATAATATAACAGATATAAATAGACTCAATGCTAAGGTGGGAGGGAATCATAGGAGCTTGTCCTTGTGGCAGTGCAGGTGAGAAATCGATTGCTTTGGACTGGGCCGGGTGAACAGATGAGATTGTGAGGTCAGGTTGGCCCTGTGTTCTGGAGGTCATGGTTTGTGAGGTATTTAGATAGTGACGTGCAAGTAGCACAAGGGAATCTTCTGACGGAAGGTGAAAGTTCAGTGGAGGTGTATGAAATCAAAGTGACCGCTCACATATATCAAACCCTGAATAGGGCAGAGTGTGTAGAATAACTGCTGAATGGAAATGTAATAAAATGGTTACTGCGCATATAATGAAAGAAGTCACCTGGACGAGTAGACATCTGTATGGGACTACATAACTGAAAAACAATAACGCAGCTGAATGACTTTAATCACTGATGTACCAACGAAATCGATGTTTTTTTAGTCATTAAAAGGTATTTAATGACTTCAGGCATTTTTCAGAAAATTTCAAATGGATTTATACATAAATTAATGGTGCTTTTGAAGAAATATGCCTACCAGCTAACAAGGAACGTACTCAGAACTTTATCTAACATTCTGGTCAGGGATTAGCGGTATACTGGTACTGCCCAAAATACCGGTATTTAATATATTTTAAACGGTACAATATCATAATTTTGTTAAATTCGGTATTTGATGCGCTGCTGTTTAGAAGTTCTCCACTAGGCGGCAGTGCGCTACTGAAACTGACGCGGGTCACGCAACACGAAAACCCGCAAATGCTGACGAAGAAAAACGATGGATCGAACGAAGCTCGTTCGAATTTCTTCGTGTCCGAAATTAATAATTGAGAAAGCAGTTTGAGTGAAATAAGGCATTACTTTGCCTATTAAAGCTATGAGAATAGTAAAGAAACAGACTTCAATGACCACCTGCCATGGGCAGAGGCAACACATTAAATCTGCCGAAGCGCTCGTCAGTTCCTCATCGCTGACTTGTTCAAAGAGTTCAGAGATCGACAGGTGAGTTCATCATTCAACTCATTTAATTTAGACTTTTATTCAACACTGAACAGCGCACATACATAAGAGCTTATCAATTAAATATGATACGAGTAAACAGAAAGCTCAAATCTTCTTGCATGACACGCTAGAACCAATTCAGTTTAACGTTACTTCTCGTAATTTTTGGACTTTCAAAACAAACATATGAATTTAATTTGAAAGAATAAAGAATACAAGTGATAATAAAACGAATGGCATATTACTGCCACTGTGGTAGAGAGAGAGAGAGATTAATATTACTAATATGACAATTAAGCTACGTACATTTGTTAACATTCATTTGGTACCTCACTGGCCTAACAATATAGCATTTATTAATCTAGATCAATCAGTAATAAAATGACTTAAAAAATGTTATATACTAATACATGTTTAGCATCTTAACATTACTTTTATGCAATGTATTATATACATAGATATGAACCCAAACACAAACCAAACAGTAACCAAACCAAGATGAATAAATGCTATAAATGTTGATAATTCTCTGTTGATGCATGACAGCTGGTTTACATGTAATTTCATTATTCGATATTATTATTATTATTATATGTTAATCTATTATAGATAATTAACCTATTTTAATTGATAACAACCTATTTTAATTATTTATTTTTTACATTGATTCGTTTTTGTTTTTGTATACTTTTCTTTGCACATAGTGGAGAGTTTGAAGCAGTGTTTAATAAATTGTTTCAATTCACTTAAATTGAGATTTTTTTTTGTCTGAATACCGAGGTATTATGTTCTGGTATAGATGCGAAACCAAAATGGTGGTATTGAGCGATCCTACATTACTTGGCAATGTTTTCTCAAAATTATCTGGTCTTTAATAATGTTCTCAAAATGTTAATACAAAAATGTTATTTATACATTGCTCACAGTTACTTGTTATAACACAGTCTCATCCCAATTCGTCGTATAGCTGACGTCTTGAGCTGAGAATTTGTTCCATATCAAAAGTTAGCTTCTCTGTTGGTGTCAGTGTCCTTTTTTTCTGCGATTTTTCTCTGCGTGAGAAAATGGATGTGTGGCGTGAGTCTCACAGCGAATACGTGAGAGTTGGCAGCTCTCGGTACTTCCTTGAAAATATATTCCAGCATTACAAACATACTGAAATTACCCTTCACAATAGAAACAACTTTACATTGAACTCTGTTAGAGAGCGTCAAAAGGACATTTGTCTGTTTAAAAAAATATACCTTACTCACCTGTTGAGATAATAACAACTCATGTCACCTTTTACAACATTTTCGAATCTGTCAGTTCTCGCCATCGCAGAAAAGCCAAGCCCATTTGTATTCTTGCTCTATGCGATCTCTGTAAGGTTCTCTTTTTGCCAGCAGACTTTCCTCTGTTCGGCATTTGTGGAAACGGTTGATTCACCAAACGTGTCACAACCCATGTTTCTGCTGCTCGTTGGCTGACTTGTTGCCTCACTGCCATATCAGGTGACTTTGTCAGGCAGCGTCTGCGCATTAAAGTGGGCTACCTCACAGCGAGATACGTTTTATTAACACAGTTCGGGATGTGCACGTTCAAATGTTATAGCCAATTCAGCCATCTTAGAATATAGTCTCGATAAGTCAAACCACGAACGTCGTGCTGAGTGAGCTGAACTGTATGAAGTTCAGCGAACTTCTGAACTGTATGAACGGCGTTCGAGAGATCAGACTTCTCGAGAACTATATTCTAAGATGGCTCCTGTCTGTATACACGAAGTGAACTGTCTTTATAACGTATCTTTCTTCATTAAACAGTCTGTACTCTTACAAAGTTCTCAATGCTTCGTTTTGCATGTATAGGACCCTCATTATGTTACTGTGTTAGTGTGGGGCTACTTTGAGCCCTTGTTCAGTGGTCATAAACTTAGCGATTTCTTTTACTTAGTCAATGCCCCAGTGCTAGCATTATACGCGAAACAGTTTTAGAGATAAAACTCTTTACATTAATTTATCATGAAAACAAATCTCAGAGAACGATTGACTAGGTACCGATGTTTTGTTAGACCCAAAGGTTCATTGTTCGCCCGAAATTTGACGGAGGCAGCCGCCTCATAATTGTCTATGCAGGAAAAACTCCTGTATATGGTACGCGTTTTTCGCGTGCATATGATACGCACTTTTTGGCGTATAATACAAGTACGAAACTCCCCACCCCCCTTCCCCCTAAACCTACCCAGAGGGTTTCAGTCCGTAGCATATGCACGCAAAAAAAAAAACAATTTTGGCGTATAGATGCCACGGAGAATGACAATTGTGGTATAGCATAGATACGCACTTTCATGAGACTTTGTTGGGATATCAAAGGCAGCGAAGGATCCGCTGCCCTAAAAAAAGATCAAATATGCCCGAAGGCCTATAAAGGTCTCTGAGGAGACAGGAAGTTAAGATAACATTTGGGATTAGGCCTGAAATGCATGCTCTTAAGGCAACATTTGTAAGCTTTCGGATGCTGTGGTTACTTGATGCCACTGCTGTAAGAGATTAGAAGAGACGTTTTTGTCTTGTAAAATATTCTGGTTCAAATGAACTCGAGAAATAGAGCATTTCCATGACAATCTCCCCTCTTCAACTGGGATGACACACGTAGGCTACCTCAGATTTTCTGCAATATGCACTCCAGGTAATTTTTATCAGAAGACTGTATATTATTTACTATAGGCTATCTATTTTCAAAAACGAAGAATTGGCCTTGAAAGTAGGCTACATATTTATTTTAGATCACAGAAAATACTTTTCAGAGAATATTAATTCTTGCAAATGTTTTTCATTCTGTAATCTTGCAAAGAGATTTCAGACATCTTAATCTGCTTTGAATGCAGGGTGATGGGATAAAGCCCTTATTTATTGCTCACAAAAATATTGTGTTTACTCCTTTTGTCAAGATATATTCAGTTTTTCAATTTCACACATTAATCTGATCACACTTTTAAAGGCGTATCATCCTCAAGAGTAATGAAGCTGAGGTTTTGTATGCATTTCCGGTTGCAGTCAGTGGAGGGCGCTGTTAAAGAAGGAGCCAGTGACTTGTTTTTCAGTAGTTTATAGAAAAAGAGCCCAGAGCTTTTATTAGTCTGGCTGAAACAGTAGCCACCCAAACTACATATTAAAATTCATAATTTTGTTCTGCATTTGTAATTTATATTCAAAGAAATGTCAGCATGTTGTTTTATCTGCTCTACATCTATGTATGATAAATAACATGGACAAATAAGCTCTGTGATTATGCAAATAGTACAATGATTATGTTAATTTGGGCAAGAAAGGTCTAGAAAGCTGTGAAGTTTTCACATTATTATTAAGATGATCTGAACCAGTTATATCAAATACAATTTGTTTTCAGTTTTTTTTAAATAGAGATTAATTAAATTTGATATTTTAACAAAACACTTTAAATTCATTATTATTACTGTAAAAATATATTTCAAGATTTGTTATCACAACATTTTTTCTTTTGTCAAATCAACTTAAATAATTTATTTAATTCAGATAACTTATTATTTTGAGTTTCTAATGATTAAATCAATCTCCTTCATTGTATTAACTGCACTTTTTTCAGTTCAATCAACTTAAAATTTGAAGGCAACCAGGTTACTTATTTTTTAAGTTAAACCAACAATATTTTTTTACAGTGTACAGATTTAATGTTTAATTTGGTTTCAACTATCAACCATGCATTCAAAGTTTTTTATTTTTATTTTTAAGGTTTTTGTTGTGAAATTCTATTGTGTTTAGCATCTGCTCATGATAGGGAATGGTAGGAAGTGATAGAAATGTAATTTTAGTCATGTACATATTTAAACTGCCAGTAAAAGCTTCAGACTTGAGCAAGAATCTAATATTAAACATCCAGATGCTTTTGGAGCAAGGAACGTTGACATGTAGCTGTCATGTTCATCTTTAATTCAGACTTAGAGATCACAGACACGTTCTATTGTCACAAAGTTTGCGCAAAGCCATTTTCACACCGCTCCTATTTATTCATAGCCGGCTAAATGTATGTGATCCTGTGCGTCAATTGTGAGGCGCATCTACCCGATACCCAAATACATTGCCAAAGCTGGAAAATTGAGCTCAATGCTCACGCGCGTTCATTGCTTTAATGGTCAGTGACCCTCAGAGCTGTGCGCGACAATGGCTTTAATCTCCCTTCAGCTCTGCTCTCTCCCCCTGATGCCGAAGATGTTCCAGGAGGATGCTGAAGGTGCCTGGGCAGGCTGCAGTTAGGGTGGCATGTGTGTGTAGCACTCGCTCCTGTAGGATGGTGCTCTTGGTGGGCACCGCGGGCAGGACCTGTGCTGTCGAATGCAGGCTGGGGCTCTGGTGGCACTGCCATCTGCTGTGGAGCCAGGCATGCTGGCCAGAAGACTCAGGGCCTGAGAATTCTCACCATCATGTGTATCGATTATGCTGCAGATGTGGAAGACATTCCCACTTGGAAGACTGTGGGCAAAACCCTGCCAACTTCAAACATACAGCTATACAATCTTGTTAACATGACAACAATACCATGAAACTTAAACCCACACAGCTTTAAAAAAACATTGTTAACATAGATCTGAATAAAGGACACAAGCTTTAAAATAAAGTATACTAATATAAAGTGCTTCTCATAAAAATTATAACGTTTCTTACATTTCCTGACTTTTTTTTGTGCTTTTCCTGAAAACAAGGGATTAGCTGAACATCTTTTGTCGCTTGTACTGGGAATATTCCATAAACGCTGATATATTTATGCAAGATAAATGCTTAAAGGAGCAGTTCAGTTTTAAAAAAACTTCTGCTGATAATTTAGCCTACTCACCCCCATGTCATCCAAGATGTCCACGTCTTTTTTCTTCAGTCGAAAAGAAATTAAGGTTTTTAATAAAAACATTCCAGGGTTTTCTCCATATAATGGACTTCAATGGGAACCAAATGGTTCAAGGTCCAAATGAGAGTTTCAGTGCCGCTTCAAAGGGCTTTTAAACGACACCAGTACGATCGAATAAGGGTCTTATCCAGCGAAAACACATCGGTCATTCAAAAAATAAATAAAAAGTTTACGTTTTATACGCACAAATGCTCGCCTTGCTCTGTTCTGTGATGCGTGATCGTGACTCTGTTCAAACCGTTCATCAAAATGAACAAATCTTTTTGCCGAGTCATGACTCGAAGGGTCAGTGGAGAAAACCCTATTCATCATCTGGTGTTCGTTTAAAGCCCTTTAAAGCTGCACTGAAACTCTCATTTTGACCTTGAACCGTTTGGTTCCCAATGAAGTCCATTATATGGAGAAAATCCTGGAATGTTTTCATCAAAAACCTTAATTTCTTTGCAACTGAATAGAAGACAGACGTGGACATCTTGAATGACATGGGGGTGAGTAAATTATCAGCAAAAGTTTTTTTAAAAGTGAACTACTCCTTTAAAGACAGCAAAGCACAAAGCTATAGCTAAAAAAAACAGTTATAGTATCTCAACAGGGTTTTGATTGATTAAGTGGCGTGTTGTGAAGCATCCATTTGTTATTGGCCGGGAAAACCTTTATCCTCCGACCAGCTTTTATTTGACCAATGTTTATTCTTGGTTTATTCCTGGAACTCTGAGCGAGACTGAAAAATGTATGTAAATGTATTGGTGAGGTTGAAAAATTAAAATGAAGCACCCTATTTTTTCAAACCAGTTACGTGCACACCCAAAAAAGCAAGAACCATCCTCTTCCAAAGAGCAGGGGTGACCTCAATAATTAAAGGACAATTTTCCAATGCAATTCCAATTTTCTACTAGACTGAAAAGCTTTATTATCCAATGGCTGACAAAAAAACTCCCTGAATAGTCTCGACTCTTGGGCTTTCACTAAACTGGTCATGAATGCACAAACCATCTGTTTTTCTGGACGTTTGTCAGCATGAGCGTGGCAGAGGCAGCTGCCAGTGTGGCACTGGACTGAATGATGAACCACACAACCTTTGTTTGCCGTGCGCTGGGCTTTGTGTGGCTTGGGAGCTGTCCAGTCGTTCCTACGGGCCCTTCTTTGCCTTCCCCCGGCCTCCCACCTCTGTGCGCACCAGTAACCACGAAGGAGCAGAGGAGAGGAGAGGAGACGAATGGACACTGGCTGCATTGTAGCTGCGAGGAGGGATTTGGGGTATTGTGCGCCTTCCAATCTGTAGCGCAGTGGGCGAAGATGTCGAGAGCCAAAGAAGCTGTGTGTGTGTGCCAGTGGGGCAGGGGAGAGGTGAGAGCAGCCAGAGGGGCTGAGAGACACAGAAACAGAGAGTGAGATAGAAGAGAGAGAGACAGAAACATGGAAAGAGAGAGACAGACAGGGCAGAGGGGCCTCTCAGAATATTACACACTTAAAATATAATCATGTCCTGGCAGTCGGGACACAATCTGTCTGCATATTTTCAAATTAAAAAAAGGCCAGCGTCTGGCAGCCCCAGGCATATTGGAGCATAATTTGATTCTTATCATGTGTGTTGCACATCTCACTGTCTTTGTAGTTTATTTATTTGGGATCTTGTCGTGTTGTTTCAGGAGATTGCTTTCTAACTTATTTATTTTCTTCTTTTTATTTCACTTGTGTGAAATATCACTTTCATTTCGGATAGAGCGTCAACTAATAAGTGCCCCCTTGCACTGGCCATCGTTGTGACCTAATTGCATAAATTTGCCTCTCTGGTACACTTGACCAGAACAAAAAAAAAAAGGCAATCTGTGATTTGAGGAGACAAGATCAACCTGTCTGAGCAGTCTGGGTGAAATAATCTGCTCTATTTCTGAGCAACCTTAAGTTATAATAAAGAAGATTAGCATCAAATGTAAACTAACATATATCATCTATTATGAAACTTAAACATAATAAATAGGTTGACTAAATTCTCTATATTGTATAAACAAGAGAGATAGATAGATAGATGATAGAAGATAGATAGATAGATAGATAGATAGATAGATAGATAGATAGATAGATGAGATGGATCAATGAGATAGATAGATAGATAGATAGATAGATAGATAGATAGAATATTGACATCTATAGCATATAGATAGATAGATAGATAGATAGATAGATAGATAGATAGATAGATAGATAGATAGATAGATAGATAGATAGATAGATAGATAGATAGATAGATAGATAGATAGATAGAATATTGACATCTATAGATAGATAGATAGATAGATAGATAGATAGATAGATAGATAGATAGATAGATAGATAGATAGATAGATAGATAGATAGATAGATAGATAGATATAGATAGATAGATAGATAGATAGATAGATCAATATAGATAGATAGATGCTATAGATAGATAGATACTATAGATAGATAGATAGATAGATAGATAGATAGATAGATAGATAGATAGATAGATAGATAGATAGATAGATAGATAGATAGATAGATAGATAGATAGATAGATAGATAGATAGATATAGATATATATAGATAGATAGATAGATAGATAGATAGATAGATAGATAGATAGATAGATATAGATAGATAGATAGATAGATAGATAGATAGATAGATAGATAGATAGATAGATAGATAGATAGATAGATAGATAGATAGATAGATAGATAGATAGATAGATAGATAGATATAGATATAGATAGATAGATAGATAGATAGATAGATAGATAGATAGATAGATAGATAGATAGATAGATAGATAGATGATAGATAGATAGATAGATAGATAGATAGATAGATAGATAGATAGATAGATAGATAGATAGATAGATAGATAGATAGATAATATATCAACATAGATGGATGGATATAGAAAGAATATATTTTAAAATATCACTGTAAAAATATTGTTGGTTTAACTTAAAAAAAGTAACCTGGTTGCCTTAAAATTTTAAGTTGATTCAAATGGAAAAAGTGAGTTAATACAATGAAGGAGATTGATTTAATCATCAAAAACTCTAAATAATATGTTATCTGAACTAAATTAATTATTTAAGTTGATTTGACATAAGACATTTTTTTTTACAGTGTATAACTATATTTCTCTCTCTGTATACAGTAGGTATATACACAACTGACGATCACAGTAATTTTTTATTTTTATTCGTTTAAATTCAATATTCAGAGAGTAAAATGCTTGCTTTTGTGAGTGACACCTAAATCAGCGCAATGGACGTCTCGAGTCTGGCGGGAAGAATTTGGAAGAATGGACGTTTGGTTGAGCTTGTGAAGTCTTTCCTGATTAGCAGTCTATTGTGTCTCATCACTGAGCTTCAATAATTTCTTGTTCCTGCTCATTGGGTTTCAGCCTCATTAGGAAGCAGGCTAATAACTCAGAAGAAATCTATTCAATTGTCATAAAAGATTGTGGTGCGTTTTTCCTTTCTTCTGTACAATCAACATGGCTCTTGTTGCAAAATAGGAAGATCATTCTGGATATTTTAGCGTTCCAGCGATGCTCCTGCAACCCATAGCAAAACAAAAAAGCCCTGTTTACAGTGGCCTACATAATTGTGCAGGGCCGCTGCTGGTAAACGGAAGGTTTTAGCAGGGAACAGTTGTGCCGCTTTCACACAGCGGTCAGAGCACGGCGGGTTTCTTTAGCCCGAGGGGCTGTAGGCACCCAGCACCGATGCTATGAGCTTCTCTCCCTCTGAGCGGCGTGTCACGAGTCAGACCCGATTACCGATGACGGCTTACGATGATGTGGGCAAATTGTCACTAAGGGCAGATCTAGAGCTCCGGCTCTCTCGCTGCACTCGGAAGTGAAAGTCAAAGCACCAGAGACCTTGTTAGAGCTAATTCTGTACTCCTGTCTGCGAGACAAACCGCGCTAGTGTTGCATGCTTTGCCGTGCATAGCAAATATTATACGCTTTTAAAAAATGAAAAAATGTAAATTCTTAGATTTGGAAGACAGGTGCGTGGTTTCGTGGTTAGTTCTTGTGTTGTGAGACATTCATTGTGATTCAAATCTACAATAGACTGTGAGTCACTCATTGCTTTGTCTCTAACTTTAAAACTGCACAATAGACTGTGGTTATTGAGTAGCCTGCTTTTTTAACGGTCAGTGGGCCGTGTTAGCCCGAAGCATATAAGCTTTTGACTTCAGTTGGGGCCAGAGAAACATATGGAGAGCTAAATAAAATTCAGATCAAGGACAATGATCCCTGCAAATCCTTTGTTATGCCACGTCCCCCTGTGAAAGACAGTGGGAGGAGAAGGGAGTTAGATACTTATAATGAGCTCATGAGGCATGAGCAAATGAATGTATAGCTCGATAATCTGGCCTTCTTTTAGGGCAGGGGAAGTGCGGCACTGCTTGGGGAATTCTCTGAGCCCCTTTTCTTTAAGTTTGACGGTTGAGGGTTTTGAAGCCTCATTGGCCGCCCCGTGCTGTCCTGTAATCAATGACAGTGACACTTGACAGATTGTCCAAGCTTGCGTCCTTTGTTGCAGATTGGTGAAGTGAAAAGGCTTGGGAAGTAGCCAATGAATAAAGATGTTTAAAGCCAATAAATAAAGCTTATAAGGCTATCGGTATGAGCAGAACAGGGAATTGCTTTCTTTCACACCAGAAAAAAAAATCTGCCACCTTTCTGAAGGACTTGTAAAGCCCAAGGCGTCTCATTGCTCAATCAAACAGATTAAGTCAGTCAGACAAGCAGCAATCTGTCCTTTTCAATAAAGTTACTTTCGTCATGTGGAATCACGCAGGCTCACATACGTATGTTTATATTTGTTCTGGAAAAAAATTACTGTGATTTTAAGCGGTATAAAGACTGGAAAATATTACGGTAAAACACTGTTAATTTGTTAACAGAAAGTTTCCGTAGGCTACTATGCACGGTAAATATCTGTGATAGATCTAACCATTCATTTGATGTAATTTTACTATATTATAGCGTTATATTTAGGTTTAATTAATTTATAATTTACAGTAAAAACTCGACATTCCCACAATTCCCTGCATGACGCTTCACATTTGATGTATTTTTGTTAAAATAACAGTTTCTTCATAGTTTTCAAATCAGTTATGTACATTGGGGTTTTGAATTAATGTCATGTTGTTAAAATAATGTTTATTTCATTTATCATGATGGTGTTTAGTGTTTGTGAATGACACTGTGCAGCTTCTATATATTAGTATTATACTTCTTGTGGAAAAGCTGCTTGTGATTAGCAATATATATATATATATATATATATATATATATATATATATATATATATACACTGTAATAAAGAAAATCGGCAGCTGTGGTTGCCAGACATTTACCATAAAAAATACGGTAGCAACATTTTAGATTTTACAGACTTAACTTAAATTTACAGGAAAAAAAGTATTCATTTTCTGATATAATGTTAATTTACCAAACTATCAAAGTACTATTATCTGTTTTATACCATTGTAATACACTGACAACCACCAATCACAGTGGTGATAGTACATTATACATATATATATATATATATATATATATATATATATATATATATATATATATATATATATATATATATATATATTAGGGCTGTGCATAAATTAATTGCGAAAATAAAAGTCTGTGTTTACATAATATATTTGTGTGTGCTGTATATAATTATTTTGTATATAAATACACACACATGCATGTATATATTTAAGAAAATGTGTTATTCATATATAAAATATTTATATGTATATAATATAGATTATTTATATATATATATATATATATATATATATAGACAAAAATTAAGCGCAAATAATTCTTAAATATATACATGCATGCATAGGTATTTATATATACAAAATAATTATATAGACAGCACATACAAATATATTATGTAAGCACAGACTTTTATTTTGTATGCAGTTAATCACAAATAACTTTTGCACAGCCCATATATATATATATATATATATATATATATATATATATATATATATATATATATAAAAGAATAAATGTTGATTTATAATTTTAGAGGGCAAAATAGATAGATAGTCCCCACAGACACTCGATACGATTTGCTGTTTACTAATAGCAGCATGTTGTCTTTTAAAGTGGTTGCGACCCAGTAATGAGGACATCTGTTTTCATATGGTGCTTGACGCGTAGCACCAGAAATTTGATGTCATCCTGTCCAAACTTGTACATGGCTGGCAGATACCATTAGATTCTCTGATTGGTTCTGACAAGTCACCTGACAGCTCTGGAGGTGAGGAGGGCACATGACAAAGGGCAAGAAAAGGCTGAGTGGATGTCAGCTGGAGTCCACTACTGCAAGCTACTCCTCACAACCCCCAACGCCCAGTCTCTGTATCTCATCGTCCCCCATTCCCGAACCTCCGTGGCCTCAAATTGACACAAGCCCGTCAGCACTGTCACCGCCCTGCAAGCCATGTTGTAAGGCCCCGCCTACCTTAATATCAAAACCACGCCCACTTGCCAATACCTCTGGACAACTGTTCTCTCAGAATACTGAAAAATTTAATTTACAGCTTTTTTACAGGTGTGCATTTGTCATGTACGGTAATTTGATGCGGATTGACGCTTGCAGTGATATTCTCAGGAAAACGGTTGTGTTATGCAAGTAAATATTAGTCAATTTTAGCAGGAAGACATAGCTAATCTATTTTGTTATTTAATCATAGTTTACCATCCTGGAATCTCTTAGATTGTCTACTTTTGTGTTCCAAGATTCACAAATGCTTCGTTTCCCAGATTGGCTCTGGGTTTGGCAACATCTTGCCAATTCATGCACAAATTCTTTGGCCATTTATTACGCTAAACTTGGCAAATCGACACTCTGTAAATTAATAGCAGAGTGGCCATGTGTAGTTTAAAATAAATGAACCTTTATTTATGTCTCTAATATTTTTCAGTATAGAGCAATTTTCAGAACCTTTTTCCTTCAATTTTTTTTGTATTTTTATTTAAAAAACAAACAAACTTTTTTTTAAGATAAATGCTTCATCCACTTCAGCATCATTGCAGGATAACCCCAAAACCTTAGCTTTCAAACAGTGATTTTTGCACTCAGATATTAGATTATATTTTTAGAAAATAACTTTTTTTATTTTAAGATGAAACCTTCATGTTGGCATTAATCAGATTTGAAGCCATTTCATTTTAAACATGATGCACGATTATAGATTTTATCACTGTAAAAAAATATTTTCAGGGTTTGTTATCACAAAATTGAACTTTTATTTTAAGTTTCTGATGATTAAATCAATCTCCTTCATTGTATTAACTAATTTTTTCTAGTTCAATCAACTTAAAATTTTAAGGCAACCAGGTTACTTATTTTTTTTAAGTTAAACCAATAATATTTTGTATTATTCCCTCTGCCACATGCATCAAAGGCCAAAACATAGGGCTGCTGCAGATTTGTGGCTTTCCACTTGTGGATTTCCACTTGTCAAAAATGAAATTGTCCTTTAAAAAGATGATTCACAAGAAAGAAATGAAAAAAAACTTGACTTTCTGATGAATTCCACAGGAAAGCATCCCAAACAATTCAGATGCTATTTAAGTCACTAGCACAGATGCTATTTTTTAACTAAACATTTAAATGCACATATTGCCCAATCTTATAACAGCATTGTCACATAGGTATTTCACATAGGCATACATTTCAGTATATATTATTCTACATAAAATGAAAAAAATAAATAAATATGAAATTCCATTAAAATAAAATACATTTTCCAAGCAGGTGCTGCATTTTTTGTCATCTGCCACTTTAAATGCTCGCTCTTTAATGCAGGAGGGATTCTGATAGGCTGCCAATGTTTTCTCCTTCATATCGTTTCACTGTGTCGTTTTTGTTGTAGTTGTGGTGTGAACTCTGCTGTTCTTTTACATTTAGAACAATTTGTAGAACTATTTCTTTATCACTATAGTCATTGTCCCTGGTGTGAATGATTCTTTAGCTTATAATTGGTTATGAATTCTGTACAGATTTAAGCACAGCATGCTAACAGAGATTTGAAATGCAATGGGTTTATAGCATCATACTATGGAAGAGAAGTTCAGTTGAGCAGGGCCATGTGAGGGGAAACATGGCCCTCTAAGCAGCCTTACTGTTGCACACTCGACCCTCAAATCTCTCTAGCATCATGTCAGTCTGGGCATACACTAACCTGCCATGTTTCATTTGACCTGTGGTGGTGAGATTCGCCATCTCAGTGCTACAGGGGCATCCTTCCCTCCCTGCTGTGTCGGGATACATGACCCTAGCCTCATCTCATCAGATAATAACATCCTTTACAATTATAATACCAGGCTCTGAATATGATCATTTCTTTATGTATATATATATATATATGTATATATATATATATATATATATATATATATATATATATATATATATATATATATATATATATATATATATGAAGAGTTCAGATGCAAAAGCCTCTAAGTGCCATTTGAAATTTTCTTCTAAAATGACCATTTTTATCAAGCTTGTATATTTGAGTTCAGTAATTTCACTTAAATGGCAATTAATAGGTAATCTTCATTGCCATTTAAGTGAAATTACTGAACTTTAATATACAAGCTTGATAAAAATGATCATTTTAGAAGAAAATTTCAAATGGCACTTAGAGGCTTTTGCATCTGAACTCTTCATATATATATATATGTATATGTGTATATATATATATGTGTGTGTGTATATATATATATTTATATATAATGTATATATATGCTGATGCTGCCTTACATTTTCAAGTATAATCATAATCATATTTGCAGTACAAAGTTTTTTTTTGTTGCATTTGGTTAAACCTTTCATATTGCATACAGTATTTTAGTGTTCAAACAATACCTTTTCATTTTCACTACCCCATATCGTCTGTTCAACACACCTTAAAGGCTTGAATCACCTGTTATATCTTGTTATGGTGCTTTTGCTGCACATTTCATTTGTCAAAACAGCAGTGATGTCTCAGAAGCCACAGGCCATGCCAAGCTCTGCCAGTTTGGGCCATGACATAACCACCTCAAGACCTGTAATGCCAAACTTTAAAAGAGTATGTCACTGCAAGTATGAATATGATAGTGAGTGATACATGCATCTTCAGTCAGACAGATGGACAACCTTTGATTTGTTTGCCTGCCAACCAGATACAAAATGATTATATGTAATCCAGCCTGACCAAAAAAAGGGGTTTCAATGAGAAACATGTGTTTTCATGATTACTGTTTGACCTGTGGCATTTTGTTTTAACGAAGCGACATGCTAATAATGAGGATGTTGAATACCCAACGAGACGAGCTTATTTTATATGCCGCCTGGTTCGCATTCTATCAGCAGTTTCCTTCATGACATTGCGGTTTTACAGTCAATCACCCCTGAATTTACAGCTTATTCTTATCTTAATGTAAATTAAGGAGAGCTGGAAGCAGCATTGCTGAAAAAGCTCCTGTGTTCTGTTTAGCCATTGATACAAAAGCATTGATTCTCTAGTGCAGTTCTTGCCATGAAAATTATAATATGGAACAGAGATTAGAAGGAAATTATTATAGCCAGAAGGCATTTACCCAGAGATGGTGGGCAGAGAGGAAGAAAAAGCCCTCAACCCAAGAATAATGATAATCCATTTGGTTGGGCACGCGTGGTATTATTGCTGTACATTATGTATGTTCCATTTATACTACTACACACGCCACAGCCATGCTGACAGATAGGTAATTACTCTCTGCGCCAATGAACACTTATCAGCCCCACTGCTGTTTATTGCCAAAATGAAGAGCACTTGTCTGTCAAGGTCACTGCTTTGTACGTCCTCTTTAATAGTTCTTTCTTCACAGTTGTTGAACTTTGCATGTGAGCACTTTAAGTGGCGGTGCCCTTACGAGAGCTCAGAGCTGAGTCTTTCTCTCTCGAGGGAGATCTTGCTTTATTAATCACTGTTTCAAGGCTCTACGGAGATTTAATACAGACTACATAAAAAGATGGGAAAAAATTGGGTTCGTGTAAAGCTCTTGTCGAGGTAGAGATATCAAAAATATATATTTATTTGTACATTAAAATGTGTGTGCAAACAAATTGTATCATTTTGAAGCGAGTTGCTTTACAAAAGGAAACATAAAATATAAGAACGTCTTAATTGTTAGTCGATTTCATGCCTTGGAAAGTTGTAGAAATTAACAAATAGGCTATGTAAAATCATGGGACGGTTAACGCGTTAGTTCAACCAAAAAGGTTTAAAACCCGTAAGACTTTCAGAAAACAAATGAAAATCTTTTTATGAACTCTGAGAGCTTCTGTTCCTCCATTAACAGCCATATGCAACTTTCAAGCCCCTGAAAGGTAATAAAGACATCATTAAAGAAACCCATGTGACCCAAGTGATTTTACAGCAGAACATGATTTCACCAATTCCAACGTGTTCCTGGAACAACATCTTTGATGATCCTGAAACAACATTCATGGTTAGGGTTAGTGGTAGGGATATGGCTTTCTAATTTTCGGACAGGAATGTTGTTCCAGGATCAAGAAAATATGTTAAATCAGGACGTGCCGTATTGCAGCCGTTCGATGTTGGTAAAATGTTAATACTCTGATGTACCCCTACCCTAAACATAAGCATTGAGGGTAGTTTGAGTAAAAGCAAATGTGAGATCTTAAAATGGATTTTTAGTTTTTTTAGTTTATTTTTTAATTTCTATTGTAAAAATATCAGATAATATTAAAAATAATTGCTTATTGTTATTGACTTCTCCCAGACTTTATTCGACTATTCCTTTTCTTCCTTTCTGGGCCTGAGACGAGGGTTCAAGAGATTTCTACGTCGCATGTGCGAGAATTGCATTATTTTTCTACTACTTCTTGCACAATTCTCGCACATGCGTCTGTGGAAATCCGACGCATTCTCATCCCATGGCGCCATATTTTGACACTTTTGCAAAAGCGTAAATATCAACGCACATGGCACCCTTTAGCGCCAAATGAGACGGTTAAGTTTTAGGTATGGGGTAGGGGTAGAGTTGGACCACTAGGAGGCGCCTTCTGCCCTATTTATTTTTACATCTCATTTGGCGCTAAAGGGTGCCATGTGCGTTGGATATTTACGCTTTTGCAAAAGTGTCAAAATATGGCGCTTTGAGATGAGAACGGGTTCGAAAATCTCTTGAACTCTCGTCTCAGGCCCAGAAGGAATAAAATTTAATCAAAAATATCTTCATTTGTGTTCCGAAGACGAACGAAGGTCTTACGGGGTTGGTACAGCATGGGGGTGAGTAATTAATGACTTAATTTTCATTTTTTGGGTGAATTAACCCTTTAAAGCTTATTGTATTTGAACCCATTCTTTTTCACATGTGTGTGTCATTCAAACACAATAATATACAAAGTTTGTTGAGGCTTAGGGGACATTTACATGGCACCGTTTTCACAAAAACTGAAACCATTTTATGCATTTTGGCTGTTCATTTACACATCAACTGTGTTTTGTGGGTGTAAAAACGGGGTTCAAAGTACACATTTTAACGATACTGGTATCGTCTCCGTGTAAATTACAAAAAAACATAATTATGTGAAAACAGTGACATATGCACATGGGTGTTGTTCAGTATTACGTGTTCAGACAATAGGCACATAGTAGCGTTTATTTACAAAGTGACATCGCCAACTACTGGCCTGGCAGCATTTGAGTCATTTTCGAAGATCCTTGTGAACTGGGATCGTTTTGAAATTGAAACCAATAGTTAAGTAAGTAAGTACATTTATTTGTCCTCGTGAGGAAATTTGTTTGCATAGCAATCAAGTAGGCACTTCAACATACATCATACGACATACATCATACAAAGACACATACTAATGCCCATATTTCCCCAATACCCTGCACTTTTATTTTTTTACTACCTATTTGATTTAAGCAATACCAGACCAGCTGAGTATCCTATACCTATTTAACTTAAACTATTTAAAAGCTTAATTGCTTGAGGCACAAATGAAAACTTTGATCTATTTTTAGTGAATAGAGGGAGGCAATACCGTCGCCCAGAGGGCAGTAGTTCGAATGAAGAGGCAAGAGGGTTTAGTAGTTAGGTTTGTTAGGTGTTAGGTAATAGTTAGGTTTGTCCATATTTGACACAAACATGGGTTGAATCAAACCATGCATTTCGTACTCTCAGATAGAATCCTCGAACTGCAGTGAGAACATCATAAAAGCAATGCTTTGGTAGTGCAGGATAAAAGTCTCTCCAGCAGCATTTCCAATGAAGCCGCCTGGGTGTGTACCGATAAGTTCAGCTGACAGGAACCAAAGAGCCTGTTCCTATCTTAAGGGGCAATAGTAATGCATGAATGCCTTTGTTACTCCAGTTAACACTAAAATTACAAGTAACCCAAAGTGCAGGGCATGCTATGGCCTTGGGATAAAAACATATTTTTGTTGCCTAGGCCCCTTATTGCCTAAAGCTGCAGATTTTTGCTGTGTGAAGCCCGGAGTTTCTGCCCTGTCTCATATCAGTAGAGTGGAGACATGTGTATGCTATACGTATTCAGACTGTTTAGGTAGTTTGGTGTGCCCCGTGGTAACTGTCTGCTGTAGTTTATTTTGTGTTTGAATATCAGTGCTGTAATATTGCTCATTTCATTACCATTTCAATTAGTTTGCTCGCACTACCTCAAAGGAAATGTTTTTAGATTGCAGTATTAGGTCAGGCATTTTCTATCAGATTGGTTTAATCTTTAATATAATAAATTTGACATATGTTTTAAAGCAAAACCTGATTCATAATTTTGAATGCGCGTGTCTTTGATCTGACGTCTCAAGTGTCATCAATTAATGATTTGATATGGGACTTTATCATATTTACTGATGTTTCAAGCCTCTTCGAAGCGTTCTTAGATTGAAGAAATGAACAGTTCTTTCTACTCTCTTTGACGCGAGGCTGACAGGAGTCACTTTGATACACTTTTGGTGCTGGGATTTTTCTATCAGTTGTGTGCGTTTTTTTCCCGGGGCTTCATCTTTGCAGACGTTGTGAGCTGTCATTTCGTTACTCCCTGTGACACGCTTGACATTCACAGGTTATGACAAGTGCTGGACATCAGCCTCAGCGCAGACCCAACTGATAATATTTCTTTAGGTGAAAAGCCACAATGTGTAAACATAGATGTGTAAATTCGCATGCTTCCTGTTTTCACTTTTTTGCAGGAATGATGAATATGAATATGAAAAATATTTGATTAGTTTGAAACTTTGATTGAATATAGATTGAAAAGCTAAAAAATTAACATGCAACAAATGTGGGATTGTAGTAGGCTGGACATTAAACAGCCTGTACATATACTTTAAATCTAGACAAAGTTTTATGGAAATTTCAAATTGCGTAGTTAGGATTTAGATTTAGTTTCTTTCTTAAAAGAAGGACTTTAGCCTGTCTAATATTTTTATATCCTCTACTTGACCTCTATTGCTTTTAAGGTGGTTTTGAAATATTTTCTGAATATATCCTTTCATTTTTGTAGCCTTGAGACACATTTTCACAGTTCTGGGTAGACGTAGAACACCTACGAACGGCCTGTTGAGAGCTGGTTGCTGCAACAGCTCAAATACACTATGTCTTGGTCACCTGACCTACAAAAAAGCTTGAAAAACCACAATATTATTAATATGATGTAAACTAGGGTTTGTATAAGATACATTCAGTAAATAACACATTAAAATACTTATATATATATATATATGTATATGTGTGTGTATAGATATAGTATGTGTGTAGTGTGTATATAATATATATATATATATATATATATATATATATATGATATGTGTGATATATGTACATATATATATGTGTATATATATATATATATATATATATATATGTATATATATATATATATATATATATATATATATATATATATATATATATATATGTATAGTATATATATATACACATTTATATGCGTATATATGTAGCCTATATATATATATATATATATATATATATATATATATATGTATATGTGTATATATATATATATATATGTATGTATGTATGTATGTATATATATATATATATATATATATATACATACATGTATATGTATATATACATGTAAATAACACATGTAAAACACTTATATATATATCATAGATGTAAAGTATTTTAATGTGTTATATATACATGTATATATATATGTGTGTGTGTGTGTATATATATACATATACATACTATATACACACACACAAACACACTATATGTTATAAATTAGCACATATGTGTGCACTTTTAAAGAATACTTTGGCAATAAGCCTATTCTGTGTTAACTGAGGTTGTTCAGTGGGGTGTCAGAGAGTGTGTGTGCTCATGGTATTGATAGAGGTGGAGAGTATGTGATGGGCTTCAGATCTGTTGGCATATGACCTTCAGGGCTGCCGCTGATGCCGGTCCAGGGCGCAGGAACTGAGCCCACGTCGCACTTCACAGCTGAGAGAGGGAATCTTGTCACCACGCACCACTCCAGGCCAGCCTCGCCACAAACTCACACACACGTCTCTAAATTCATCCATCACCACGGAAACCGCCACAGGCTTCAGTTCCCTCACAAAGACAGTTTTGACTGGAGTGCTAAGAGCCAAGATGCACACAGTCAAAATGCCAGAGATTTTACATGCCAAATTAAAAAGGGGACAAATGCTGATTTGGAACACTTAATGAGATGAAGCGATAGGAGAAGACATGCTTGCATGTGTATACTCGGGAAGAAACGTCTCACTGATCTAATCTCTCTCCATCTCTTTTTTAAGAAGGCATATTTATAGACCAGATTGTTTTTCGCAGATATGGTTTTTTTATTCATTTTCATTGCTCTCTTTTAAAAATGTTCAAAATATTGATGAAAGAAGTCTCTTGCTCACCAAGGCATTGCATTTATTTAAAACAAATATACAGTAAATTAGTAATATTGTGAAATATTATAGCAATTTAAAATAACTGTTTTCTATTTTAATATATAATTTATTCTTGTGATGGCAAAGCCTAATTTTAAAGTCTTCAGTGTCACATGATCCTTCAGAAATCATTGTAATATCATGATTTGGTGCTCAAGTAACATTTCTTATTATTATCAATAGGAAAACAGTTATGCTGATTAATATTTTTGTGGAGACTGTGATCATTTTTTTCAGGATTCATTTTTTTTGTAACATAGAAGTCAGTTTTGATCAATATAATTCATCCTTGCTGAACAAAAGTATTTTTTTTTTTCCAAAAAATGTAATACTGACCCCAATCTTTTGAAGAGTTGTATATGTTACATAGACCATGCATTGACACCTTTACCTCTAATCTACCTTGACGTTTTTATGAACGTTTTCCTTTCAAAAGTGAGTATACTGATAATGAATTCTAATTTTACTTCAAACTTGTCCTAGCGTTTAATTTTTACAGCTAGGAGCACTTAGGGTGTGGTCCTAGCTTTGTTTACTTCATGGAGTGAACTGTAAGTAGCCATTATTATCATTATTTTGCATCTGCAATCGCTCAAGAAACAGCTGTTGGATTTGAGCACAATGCAAAGTGGCAGAGCCTGGAGTTGTTCTTGTTCATTCGGCTAACTACGCTTTGACGTGATGAATTCTGGCAGGGTTTTGTGCTGAATTCCACATCTTTGACAAGCATCAGTGCCACTGACCAGCAGTCATGCTATTGCCATGTTTGAAGGGGAAAGAGGAGGGGAAATGTGGAAATTCTCCACCTTCTGCTGTGGGTGCCACTGGATCACTGCCTGCTGCCAAATCTCATCCACGTCATTGGCTTGTCAGCAGGTCCCTTGGTCCTGGGGTCAGCCCAACATCTGGCCCCTCTGCCTCGTCCTTTAAGGACTGTCACTGGGCAGCATCTGTTTATAGACACTGGTCCCATACCCTCCCAGACCGCGGCCAGGAACCGATTCAGTCACCTCCATGGTGTCAACACATCTGCTTGAAGTAAATGAGTCTGCTCACAAATTGTCCCCATATTAGCGCCATTTAGAAAAAAGGTGTGTTTACTGTGTTTGAGTTGGGGGTATTTGTGGAAGGCCACTATTGATAATATTGCACAAATACTTGTTTTCTCTGGCAGTGTTTAAACATGTTCTAAAACAAAGTTACCATAAATGTCAGGTTGGAGCAAGCAGACATACGCGTTGCATTTGTAATTTTATAATTACAATATAACCAGTGATTTGATGTATATTTAGCAATTTTTGCCATTTCTTTATTTTGTGTTATATTGTTTATCTCTTTAAAGGGGTGATGAGACTGAGAAATCAAATTTTTATTGAGCTTTTGACATCTAAGAGGTCTACATATTATTATAAGAATATGCTGTAAGTTTCAGAACTGAAAACGTCCTTGTTAGTCCAATAAAAGCTTTTATCGACACCAGCCCCAGCAACGACTCGTTTTAAAAGTGGGGAACTATGACGTCAAAGAGGATAAAGCACCACCCCCGTAGACTTCAACACGGCCGGTTTAACCCCGCCCACCGATTTGCGCATTACACGCATAGCTAAATAACATAAGCCTACCTCGCGATAACCAGTGTTGGGGAGTAGTTAACTACAAGTAGTAGCGAAGCTACTAACTTAACTACATTTTTCAATAGTTTGGCAGTAGCTCAGTTGCTTTTTAAACGGTGTAGCTTTTCCAGTAGCTAACTACTTTTTGCAGCAAGTAGCGGTGTAGCGCGAGCAAAAGCTACATTGTCGAGCCTGCGCGAAATCAGCGCGATCACGCGACGCAAGGATATTTCTTCTTCTTGTTAGATTACAAACTCATGTTTTTGCCATTACCGTCACCTGTTGTTTAATCACGCATTTTGCGGCTAACGGTTCACTGACAAACAGAAGTGGGGACACACCCATATAATGATTAGCTATATCAAGACGTGACAGCAGATTTGAAGGATGGAGAGACAGCTAACGTTAATTACCCATGGCCTCATTTGTCCAAGTTCAATCAGTATTTTTGAGAAAATGTTCTACATGCAATTTACGTTGGATGTATATTTCGTTCTTGCAATGTTGTAGGCTATTTGTTGCAATTTTGACAAACAGTCAGCGATATTTGAGTGTTAATAAAACAATACTCTTTGAAATCGTAATTGCATTGCCTTGTTTTAAACACAAAATATTTTACTTAAAACATTCCTCAGACACTTATTCAGTTATTTATAATATACGTTGTTCAAAAAAAGCAAAAGTAGTTTCAATGTAGCTAGCTACTTTTTGATAGTAACTTATTATTTTTAATGACGTTCCAGCTGATGAGGCAAAACATTGTCCGTCTGTTTGCTTCATTTCACTCAGGATTGTTTTGTAAACGATTTGACAGACCGATTAAGAGTAAAGAACGGTGCTGTGCCGTCTATATTGGGGTCGAACATGTATGGGCGAATCATTCCGGTTGCCATTTTACAACATTGAACGTTTTCAAAACAATTTCCCCCAAATGCATCGACGGGTGAGTTGAAACTCATTATAATATGCAAAACTGTTATCCACTCACAGCAGTGGCGTTTACTTCCAAGTCTTCAGTGCGAGACGCCCATATAAACCGAGCGTGTTTTCAGCTAGGCTCAAATCTAGGGTACAAAATAGCCTATTACTTATTCATTTTGATGTTTTTGAATGCAAAAACCAAGCGAACGTCATAAGTTGACCTCAGACAACAATATAATAAAATTTTAAAAGCCAGTTCATGACCCCTTTAAAATTCAGCAGATTCCCAAGTGTGACAACTTAACCCACTAATGAAGCATGTTGTCATGAATTTATTTATTTATTTTGTAGCCAAGACTTTAAGGTAAGCATCTGTAAAGAAATAGACTTTATATAAGCTCAGCCTGAGAACTCATTAGTGTGAGAATTCGCTCTGGTATCCCATCTCATTTCTGCTTTACTTGGTCTCAGCTCATGCATTAAAAAGATTTAAATAACGCTTCATATGTAGCACAGTTGCTTACCAGAGATTTCAATACTAGTCTTTTCAAAGACTTTTTTGTTTGGATATCTGTTCTTATCCTTTGCCCACCGTCACATGACTGTTTGTTTGTCACAAAGCAAAGTTTCCGTTTTTGGTCACGGCCTCAGAAGGGTCATGACAGAAATTATTGAACACAGGTTGAGTGACAGAGGGAGCTGGCTCAGGGATCAAGCAGATGTTGCAATCATAAAGAAATACACAAGTCCTGAATTAAATATGAGGCCTTAAGGCGCAGAAAACACAGACCTGAAAAGACATGGATTATTGCTGTTCTACTGGCTTTTTTGATGCAACAGGACCATAGATTGATTGTAGCACGTCACAAATGCAAGGAAATCCCTGTGAACATAAACGCATGGGATTATATGAAATAACAGTAGTTATGTCTGATGCCGTCATCTCTTAAAGTGTCAGTCTTGAAGAACACTTCATTTCTGGCGAGTAGACAGCTGTTCTCAACATATTGCAAATTCATTATTCAAATGGCTGAGATCCCTGAACAGACCCTTTTATGTCAAAGGGTTTTAAAGCATTTACTTTGCATGCACAGAGATGAAATTTGTAAAAAGGCAAAGAACTTGACAGAATCTCCTCAGAACATGATTTTACCAGGAAATGATTTGTTAACCAATCATTCCTCTATGTTGCAACATGTTTGAACGGGCTGTGTTGTGGGATCTGTGAATATTTTACAGTAAATCTGCTGAGTGATTCCAGAGAATTTCATAAAAACAGATAAATGCCGAGCTTTTTATTAAAATATAGCTATAAAGTCTTGACAGAAACAATAAGTTTATATAATCCTAAGATTCTTTCACAAAAGGTAAAATCATTTACACTTTTTAATTTAATTGAATTTAATAGATTTTTCTATTTCTTTTGTGGAACACAAAAGATATTTTGGAAACTTAATGCAATGATTAAAACAACATTGGATTTTCATTTTATGGACCACAAAACACAACAACAACAAATTTCTTATTCTAAGTCATACAGGTTTGAAACAACATGAGAGTAAATTACATTTTTAAGTGCATACTCCTTTTAGTACATTAAAAGAAACAAGCAAACAACAAAACAATAGTGAATCATAAAAAAAATAGAAATTAAAATAGTAAAAATTAAGGAAGAGTTCAGCCTTATACACTTTTTTTTTTCATAGAAATGCAAAGTCCATACTAGTGTCATTTAGCGGATTTACAATATCAAGACAACATTACCAAATCTGGATATATATATGTGCCAGTATGAATGTTTTTTACATCTGGTTAATGTTTCAGACTGATTAAAGTTTAATTGCTTTTCCTTGTGATGGGACCTTTTAGTAAAGCTGACATGCATGATCATTTCGCATGCCAAAATACAATTCTCTCAATGGTACTCTGCCATTTAGTGAACAATACAAGTGTGGCAGTGATTCTCATCCAGAGGCCTCAGCAAACTGGCCATTTCAATTAATATATTGTTATTACTGTATAATGGCTATTAATAATAAAAAGAAAATACTATTTCAGTTTTTCTACTTCAAAATTTCACATTTAATTCAATGTGTTATTTGCTGGTTTTTTTGTAATTATTTGGGTTTACTAGCATTTTCTGAGTAAATTGAAATAATATAACTTAATTGAATTGCTAAAAAAAAACACAGTCGAGACGTAAACTGAATATTTCATTTTTCTTTTCTTCCCTAACTAACTTTTTTGAACAATATTTCTTAAAATGTATGTAACCACAAAGCGAATTGTTAATTTATAAATCGACACTTATTATAATAATAAAAAAAATCAGCTTTGTCATAATTACAGCAGAAATCCCAGAGGAAATATCTGATCTTATTTTAGGCGGCTTTGAATATCGTAATGGACAACAGGGGGCTTTCGAGTCAAAAAGGTTGAGAACTAACTGGTCTATTTTGCAATGACTCTACATTTAGAGTCAGTGGCCTTTTGCCAACGTGGCCAGTCAACTCTGTCTCCATATCAGTTAAACATTGTCAACAATGTCAGGGTCAGAGCCAGATGGGAGATGTAAGAATCGACACACTCCCTGAAATCACATTTGCTTTGCAAAGAAGGGAAGTTACAGAAGAAAACAATAGTGCTGTGAATTCTTGGCAGCGGGTTGAGAGGCGCCATTGACAAAAGCAAATGTGATTAAATTTTACTGGGATGGCTAGAGTCTCCGCGATCATCAGTGAGCTCGGGCTAAAGAGAGATGACACATAAATTACTCTGCCTCTTTGCCTCTAATGGGACTCGTCACTGTGGGGAAGTATCTTGCACACAGAGCAAATGACAGAAATGTTCACAGCTAATAGACTAACAATTTGCCAAAGCATCTCCATTGTTAGGGATAGAAATCACAGAGAGACGAGGTGATCATCTCCTCTAGATGGGCTTTTTCGGAAAACACCATTGCTGGGATTGAAATTTTGAATTATGACATGCTGACATTTAGTGAAGACACTGAAAAGTCAGATTTTGGATGGAAACTGAAGAGCAAACCTCTGAATGTGTGTCTGTCCGAGCTGGTCTATGTTTTGGCGTGTTATTGCATGTCGGCAGTGTCTGGGAAAGGAGTCTAACTTGCGTCGCTGTGTGGACAGACCCCTGGGGAGTGACATTTTCCAAAGGCGGACACAGGGCAGCCGTGTGACTGTTTGACTCCCTCAGTAGTCAAGCACCACATTTAATGCCACACACCTCTCCCACTCAGTCGACATGCGCTCAGCTGACACTTCACTGAGCACAAATCGCTTCTGCCAAGGGTTTGTTTATAATGTTACCTGAGCATGATGTAGATCGGGTCTCAATAATGGGTGAGAAAATTATTCTCTTAAAAAAGTTTTTTTTAGAATTGTAATGTTCAGAATTTATAGTGTTTCTTCAACCATATGGCAACTTTTGGCTTAGCAGACTCTTAAAAAAACGTTTCTACGGAGCCCCTAAAGGGACATGGTGATGGAAAAAATAGGCGATGGGAGAAAAACATATTTTGTTCACAAAAGTTTTAAGTTCCCAGATAAAAACGCGATATTTACATTTTCTAAAAGTGATTTTAAGCTTTTTTGTAGAATTAATGTTTATTTATTTAACCACACATCATGTCTTGCACACTATATGCCCTAAAAAAGTAGGGGAGAGCGGGGCACAACCTAACGCATTTTGGTTTTGGCTCACTTAATTAAAAAATAATTAGGTTAGATTAATACTTTTTTACACAAGCAACATACACATCTCTGCTACAAATGACCACTTTTTTTGTGATCAATATTTTTTATTTAAGTTAACATATCAGATACATATCAAGGAACCCTGAACTATATACAAACAGATGCCACGAAAACTCTCCCACATATAAGAAAAAATATATATAAATACACAGAAAAAATAAAATAAATAAAAAAAAAATAATAAAAAAAATATATATATATAAATAAGATAATTACAGAGAGAGGGAGAAGTAGGATGTCAAAATCGTAGTTCTTCACTTAAAGTTTTTTCTAGGACCTGCCATTTTTGTACAGTTGCACTGAAAGTGACAGAAGTGCAAATGTTACAACTTACCCCATTTGCGGGGTTAATTGTAACAGACAGAGGAGCTAAGTTGTAACACTTGTGTGTAACACACATAATTCAGTACTATTTTATTTGTATAGTTTGAGATCGTTTGTGCATCTGTAGACAGATATCCATACATCCATACCTCATCCAATCATCCTTCTGTTATGGATCAATATCATGGATAGAGGCATAGAAAAGGGCTGCATAGTTTTGCAATAAATAATAATAAATAAAATTAGAAATATTGCAATTGCAATTAAATTAGATTTGTGTGTGGCAGCTGCATGTACAATTATTATTATTATTAATAATAATAACAGTAATAATAATACAAATGAGCTTAAAATAAAAATTTAAAGGGTTTATTGCATTAATAACAGGCCATATTTTTAATAAATAAACAAGTTATCATTCACTAAATTTTAAATTCCAATATTGTTTGTGAAAGTCCAACAAAGTTAAATGTATACTCAAACCTGAAAAGTTATGTGGCTCCGTTTTCATTTGATTATCATTGTACACTTGGTGGCTTAGTTGTAACACTGTGTTACAAATAACCCTGCTGTGTTTTACATATTTTAAGCCTATAGCTAACAGTCGCTAGGAATTGCTGACATGTTTCAAAACGGTGCTATGTTTGAGCCAACAAGACAGTGATTAAGTAAGGAATAATTGACGACAGGCCGTTGAATTATTAGAAAAATAATGCACACCCGAGGTGGTAATGCGGTCACGACGCGAAGCGGAGTGGCCGTTACACCTCGGGTGTGCATTATTTTTCGGATAATTCAACGGCCTGAAGTCAATTATTCCGCTTATACTTCAGTTACCACACCTCAAATCATTGTTCAGATGATTCATATCAAGACGTTTGTCAAGTTTTTGACATTAAAGCGCTCTTGTATGTAGGACTAATTTCTTACGCATCTAATCCCATGCCTCCGTTGCTAATTCCAAAACGTCATTTTAGAGGTAGTAACGGAGGTTTGAGCCACTGATAGCAGACTAATGTAATGATGGGGGACACACTTACAATTCGCTGAAATATTCGAAGACCGACTGTTTCCATCGACTGTAGCCTAGTAGCAGGTCTTATATCTGAGTGAACACAGACTGAACGCGCTGCTCTGCTGAACGCGCGTTGGGCGCATGATCAGTCCTATTAAATTACATTCATAACTGGCATAGGCCTAAACTAGTCTGTCCCGGCTTTATGCAGTTATTAATGCAGTTATTAGAGAGAGAGAGACGTTGAAATAATGAGACAGAAAAGCATGTGCGTCAATATTATTATTATCATTTATTTATTTATTTATTAACTTCGTTTTAATTAATTCGTTCATTATTGTTTTCTATAATTGACAGTAGATAACCCAATAAATGAAAAACACAAAGCCCTTTTAACAAGTAAGCCTATCAATAATTATTTATTTGTTATATTATCTGGAATAATTACGAAAATCCGTGCAGCAGGACTATTCATTTATTTATATATTCAGTTTAATTTTCTATTTAGCCTATTATAGATAGGACTATGCTTTATTTATTAAAATTAAACTGTATGTGTACGTTGATTGTAAAGTTAGACAATGAATATTTCAGATCAAGCGCATGGGGCTGCATGTCTTCTCTTGTTACGAATTGAATCCTATTTTCCGTTAACTATGCGCAGTGATATGGAACTGTAATGCGGTTCAAACTTGCCTGAAACTACTTTAGCCGTGCGTTTCCCTGAAAATAATGCAAACCTTTAGAACGTTCTCAACCAATCAGAATCAAGCATTCAACAGCCCTGTAGTATAAGGCAATATAAAGTTGGATTTGGAAACGTATACACCCAACTCAGAAACCAAAAAAACCTATGATGAAAAAAATTACTTTCATGGTGTCAAAACACTCTTTGTCCAGTATCTTCACGAAATATAATCGAAACTTTCTGCAAATTTGCGGGAGACCGTCTTCTGGCAGCAAGAGAAAAATAGCGGAAAGACAACCTGCTTGATCCTGATGAACTATGTTAACGGTCCGTGTTACATTTAACCCCGCGTTCCCCTACACTATCATTTTTTTATAGCTGCAAAATTGTTAAGAGGGGTACGACAACTAAGGGACAATGGTAACGCTTCCTTTTACAGTCCAGTTACCCATGTAAATACTATGTACTTATTTTAGTAACTACAATTACTGGGTAATAACTAGTACTAACCCTGAACCTACCCCTGTTCCATGTACTTACCTTATATTAGCCAGTACTTTCTAGGTAAGTACACTGTAAGTACTGTATTGTAAAAGGAAGCGTTACCGGGACAATTTATTTTTATTTATAATCCCTTTTACACTGGTTTTAATTTAAGACAATTTGAATATGACCTTCATATAACCCAAAAGAATAAAATGTTTTCTATAATATTTTATACAACTCTAGTTTCAATCCAAATAGTGATTTTAACAGCTGTGCGTCTGTGTGAGAAAGCAACCGTGAAGAAATCCGTGTGTGTTTTAGTGTGTCTTATAAGGTTAACAGCGGTGTGTAAATTCCTGGGCAGCATGAGATATAGACTTGTGATCCTCTGATCTCTGATTATGTCGGAGCCTGTAAATATCATGTGATTAATCAAGAGGGCTTGTTCTGCACACGGCTTCCTCAGTCACCTTCACAGCTGGGAGACCAGCTCTGTCTTGTTTGCACGGATTTGTTTCAGTCCCGTCTGCCCGCAGCTTATTTCATTTAATAGACCTTAAATCTGCTGCGCTCTTTACTGTCTTTCTGTTTCTGTTTTCTCTGGTGGCTTGAGACGCACAATTTATACCACGTCACATGTATTTTGTGCTGTTCTTTTTATGGTGTTTATACACATCACACCTTAAATGTGTCTTCAACCTATAACCATGAGGTTTTGTCACAGGACATTTGCTCTGTTCCTTTCACAAACACATTCAGAGGTTGTGAAAGGAAGAATGTATTTCTCTTGTGAGCATGTGATAACGGTTCAGCTTGTATGAAAAGTGGTTTGCTAACAAAAACTTTTGTCAAATTTCATTTTGACAATGTCAGGCTTTTATTGTGAAATCAGTGTCTTTTATTTTGAAAAACCCAATCCTTTTGCTTTGTTTGCTAATTGTTAGCATGTGTACAGGTTGTGTTCTCCTAGGGACGTTTACACAACAACGACGATGTGCTAAAAACGGATTTTTCACGTTCAGACAAACATTGTCAAAAAGGTCCCCGTTAACACGGATCTATGAAAAAGAAATTATAAAAAAAGTGCTAAAATGTAATGTCAACAAAGCTTATTTCTTGGTAGGAATAGAATCATAGGTGGGAAAAATATGTAATTTGGTTCACACTCACATAGTGACGTAGTTACTACTTACTAAGAAATAATAGTAAATTATGTATAATATTAAGTAACTAACCCTAAACTAAACTCTAACTGTAACTCTATAGTAACTCATGTGGTTAATTATACTCTAGTACTTTTCTAGAGAAAGTACAATGTAATTAGAGCACCTTAAAATAAAAATAAACTGCCAACTCGCACACACAGGATTATGGGATATCATCATCAAGAATTATACATTGATGCTGCCTTGAGTAAGCAACCAAACTGTAATGCAAATGTAAGATTAGGTAGGTCTTGTTTCCTTTTCTGGCATCATCTGGTGCCATTTTGAGTCATCCCAATAATCATAGTCCTCATTATAAAGATGCATTTTCATCAAGTTATGCTTTAGAGCAGATTTTTGGGTAGCACTTTATTTCACAGCCCTATTTCGCATGTACATACTATATATACTTATTGTAGTAATTACAATAACAGGGTAATAACTAGGTACTAGTTTCTGAACCTACACAAACCTAATCTTAACCCATGTAGTAACCTTATATTACTCAGTACTTTATTGATAAGTACACTGTTAGTACATTTTAAGTGCAAGTACTGTAAAATAAAACAGATTTTTAGTTCACACATGCAGTTTAAAACAGAGTGAAGTAGCTTGAAGCCAAGTAACACTAGCCTTTAAGTGAAGTCAGAAATATTGTACATGAATAACCAAGCAAAGTTGTGTTTAAATTAGGGCTGTCAAACTATTAATCGCGATTAATCGCATCCAAAATAAAAGTTTGTGTTTACATAATATATGTGTGTGTGCTGTGTATAATTATATATATATATATATATATATATATATATATATATATATATATATATATATATATATATATATATATATTAGGGCTGTCAAAAGATTAATCGCGATTAATCGCATCCAAAATAAAAGTTTGTGTTTACATAATATATTTGGGTGCACTGTGTATAATTATTTTGTATATATATAAATACAGACACATGCATGTATATTTAAGAAAAAAAATTATATATAAAATATATATATTTATATATAATATAAATTACATATAAATCTATAAACAGTATATAAATGAAAATATGTCTCAAATATATACAAGCATGTGTGTGTATTTATATATATAAAATAATTATACACAATGCACCCACATATATTATGTAAACAAAAACTTTTATTTTGGATGCGATTAATCGCGATTAATCTTTTGACAGCTCTAATATATATATATATACACTCACCGTGCCACTTTATTAGGTACCCCATGCTAGTAACGGGTTGCGACCCCTTTTGCCTTCAGAACTGCCTCAATTCTTCGTGGCATAGATTCAACAAGGTGCTGGAAGCATTCCTCAGGGAGTTTGGTCCATATTGACATGATGGCATCACACAGTTGCCGCAGATTTGTCGGCTGCACATCCATGATGCGAATCTCCCGTTCCACCACATCCCAAAGATGCTCTATTGGATTGAGATCTGGTGACTGTGGAGGCCATTTGAAATACAGCGAACTCATTGTCATGTTCAAGAAACCAGTCTGAGATGATTCCAGCTTTATGACATGGCGCATTATCCTGCTGAAAGTAGCCATCAGAAGTTGGGTACATTGTGGTCATAAAGGGATGGACATGGTCAGCAACAATACTCAGGTAGGCTGTGGCGTTGCAACGATGCTCATTTGGTACCAAGGGCCCAAAAGAGTGCCAAGAATATATTCCCCACACCATGACACCGCCACCACCAGCCTGAACCGTTGATACAAGGCAGGATGGATCCATGCTTTCATGTTGTAGACGCAGATTCTGACCCTACCATCCGAATGTCGCAGCAGAAATCGAGACTCATTAGACCAGGCAACGTTTTTCCAATCTTCTATTGTCCAATTTCGAATGAGCTTGTGCAAATTGTAGCCTCAGTTTCCTGTTCTTAGCTGAAAGGAGTGGCACCCGGTGTGGTCTTCTGCTGCTGTAGCCCATCTGCCTCGAAGTTCGACGCACTGTGCGTTCAGAGATGCTCTTCTGCCCACCTTGGTTGTAACGGGTGGTTATTTGAGTCACTGTTGCTCTTCTATCAGGCTCGAACCAGTCTGGCCATTCTCCTCTGACCTCTGGCATCAACAAGGCATTTCCGCCCACAGAACTGCCGCTCACTGGATGTTTTTTCTTTTTCGGACCATTCTCTGTAAACCCTAGAGATGGTTGTGCGTGAAATCCCAGTAGATTCAGCAGTTTCTGAAATACTCAGACCAGCCCTTCTCGCACCAACAATCATGCCACGTTCAAAGTCACTCAAATCACCTTTCTTCCCCATACTGATGCTCGGTTTTAACTGCAGGAGATTGTCTTGACCATGTCTACATGCCTAAATGCACTGAGTTGCCGCCATGTGATTGGCTGCTTAGAAATTAAGTGTTAACGAGCAGTTGGACAGGTGTACCTAATAAAGTGGCCGGTGAGTGTATATATATATATATATATATATATATATATATATATATACACATGCATGTATATTTAGGAAAAAATATATTAATTATGTATAAAATATTTATATTTATATATAATATAAATTATATGTAAATCTATATACAGTATATACATGAAAATATTTCTTAAATATATAAGCATGTGTAATAATTATACACAGTGCACCCACATATATTATGTAAACACAAACTTTTATTTTGGATGAGGTTAATCACGATTAATCGTTTAACAGCCCTAATTTAAATGTGTGAAATTTAGACGTCTAGACTAACTACATTAAGTTGTGATGTTGGATGGGGCGTGTCGATTCAGAAAAATGGGGCAAAAAAAAAAAACGTTGTGAGTTGTAAACAATGATTTGCGTTCTAAATGAATGATTTAGGTTATTTGACCTTTTAATGCTGCATTTCAGCAATATTATAGTGCTATGTCCCCCCATAGCATAACATAATATTGGCAAGATTATTATATAAACAACAAATGTAAAGTTAATTACTCGCTTAATGTAAAATAAATGTAATAGAATGTGGTGAATCTGGCTCGAAATGTGGATTTTATTGTCTTCAATTCAGAAGTAGCCTAGTAGAACATAGTTTCTGTCGATCATCCATTGTTTTCTTTAGGCTACTTCCGTATTGTTTTTCTAAAATGCATGGCTTATCACAGCGAGGAACACCCAACTTGAAAATAGGAGCTTCCCAGGTACACTAGAAGGCTTGACCTCTTAGAAACATGCATACACAAAGTCAAAAGTCTCCTTTCTGCATTTTTAAGAGCATTTGACAAATACCCTGTCATCTCCTACTGCCGTTATCTACCAATTACCCCTTTTCAAACCAGTTCACTTGGAAAACGCAGTCGGATGTCACGGGTAACTCAAAATGGTCTCGAAGAGGGTGAGTGATTCGGCTGATTGCTAAAACCTCAATGATTGTCATTCTAAGATGGTGTAAGGGACATATATGTCAGGCTTAATCAAAGACATTAAACCTAGCGCCCGTCCGCCAGGGATGCGAAGCCCTGACCTGTCTGAGAAAATAGTTCTCTAATTGGTTTTGTGTGGTGGTACAGCGTCCCCGTTCCCGCCCAACCGTCATCCCACACACTCCCAGTGCACATCACTGTCAGCAAGCTCGGAAAATCTTCCTTAACAAGCTCCCACGTTACATAAACACTCCTTTTTTATTGAAGCTTTAAGTGAGAGACTCAAGGAGAGGTCGCATTTTTTATATCCAAGACGAGGCCAGATGAGTGAACATGGTGGGAAAAACAACAACCGCTAACCTGGGAATGCATCCAAATCTTAGCTATGCTAATTTTGTCAGTATCACAGCTTGACCATGGAAATATGGAATTAAGTTCTTGAGCAATTTGAAAGGGCGGGAGGGTGGATGACAGGCCTGGTGGAATATGCCACACGCCTGCCCTTCTTCAGGTTAAGATCAGGGAGAAATGCAAATTCACTGGATGTGCTTGTAGAGGTCATGAGCCTCTATTTATCAGCCAACCTCTCGACAATGAACAAATACTATACCGTTATTGTTTAGACATCATTTACGCTATACTTGTGGCATATAGTATCTTTGCTTATGTTGTTTAACAACAAAGTGCAATTGATAAATCTCATCATAAACAGATTACTTTATGATGTAAGCATGCAAATTATTTTGCATGTTCTTCACTGTAAAAAAAAGTTGCTTTCTTAAATTAATACAGTTGGGTTACGGTAATTAAATGACATTAAATTGACTTTAAAAACTAGTTGAATCTGTATAACTTATTAAAAAAGTTTTAAAAACAAAAGTTAAACTTATTTTGCTGAGTTAAAGCAATGTAAAAAAACATGTCATAACTTGTTAATCATATAATTTTTACATTGTAGGAAAATGTATGTTTCGATTTTGAAAATGTTGTGGTGTTTTGTAAAGTATGCCTTGTTTTAGCTCTGTATATTAACATTTTTGCATTGTTTACATATATAAATAATAATTTTACGCAAGTCAATTTTTATACAGGTAAATAAACTAAAAGTAAATTAGTATACAGTTAAATAAGATATAAATAAGGCTATATATTATAGAGTTTACTTTACATATTTGTTTACTTAAAGGTAAAAATGTACATGTAAACTTACGGATGTAAATTTGTTAAAAATTTACTTTATAATTTATAGTATGTACTCTATAATTTACTTTTAGACCGTTACATTTCTACACAAAATGCAAAAAGTAAATTAGTATTTATATATTTAAGCCTACTTATATATATAATTATTACTAGTAAACTTATATACTTAATTCTTTACTATATTAGTATGCTAGTATCGGTACTGAGATTTTATATTAACCAGCAAGTTTGCTGATAATTAATGATTCAATTCAAGTCATGTGTCGAAGGTTCTGATGTCTATTCAGAAACTAGAAGTAAGGCTCTCTAGATAAATTCCATATGCAAATATCATATCAGGAGAGTTTTCTTAATCTAAAATATGCATGACTTTAGACACAGTCATTCATTTTCTAAATGAATTGTTATATTTTCTTTAGCCTAATCATGTCTGACTACACTCCTTAAATAGCTGAATGGTTTTTAGGTTAATGCATGCAAACACACTGATTGAGATATGCAACTTTATTTATATTCAGATAATAGGTTGTTGAATCATCATTTAAAACCAGCATTAGAGAGCACTCATGTTGAGCATTCGGCATGCTTTATTTCAATCTGGCTCATTACTAATAATAAATTACATCTTAATTATAATGATAAACATCCTGTGTAAATGAATGAGGTGTATCTGACAGGAGGACTAATTTGCTAATAACTATCACCCTGTGAATAAATGATGACACCACTCATTTTGCTTTACACATTAGTCATGTCTCTTTTGTATTCCTCTGTCTTACTTTATATATGTGTATATATATATATATATATATATATATATATATAATTTTTTCTTTTTGGAATACAGTATGATAGGCTTAATATTTATTATTATTAAAGACAAGCACACAGCTCCCAGGTCTACTTTATTTATTTCCATCTCACCTCAAATGTATATTTTATTTTAATTACTGATGGATATAAACTTCGTTATACACTGTAAAAATTAGGGCTGTCAAATGATTAATCACGATTAATCACATCCAAAATAAAAGATTTTGTTTACATAATATATGTGGGTGCACTGTGTGTAATTATTTTGTATATAAATATATATATACACACACATGCATGTATATTTAAGAAAAAATATTATTTATATATAAAATATGTATATTTATATATAACATAAATTATATATAAATACTATATACAGTATATACATGAAAATAATTATTAAATATATACAAGCATGTGTGTGTATATAATTATAAAATAATTATACACAGTGCACCCACATATATTATGTAAACAAAAATTAATTAATCATTTGACAGCCCTAGTAAAAATTATATGATCAATAAGTTATGACAACATATCTTTTACATTGATTTAACTCATTCAAATAAGTTAAGCAATTTTCAAATATTTGTATAAGTTATACAAGATTTAACTTTAATTAAGTCAGTTTAATGTGATTTAAGTTGAAATGACTTAAATATCCAAGTTGATACTTAAATTAAGGCAGCAACTTTTTTTTTGCAGTGGTTAAACTGGGAATAATATCAGTTAAAGTACAATGTCTAAGACTTAAAGCTTTAATAGTGATTTTAACACAGTGCTAAATTGTGATTCTAAACTTTTAAGCCCAGGTAAAGGAAGCGTCACATACTGTAATTTAAAAGCAGGTTTGCAGGTTTCATTCTTACCTTTATAGTTCGAAAAGTCCATTAAGTATAAACTTGATCATACATTCAACAATACACTGTGAAAGGGCTGCATGCTCCGTTCATGTGATAAGTGACACCGCACTGCAAATAAATAATGTTAAGGAATGAATGAGGTGAAATATCAGTTTATGAATACCCAAGATTAATTGTTAACCCTGGGTAAATTATGAGCAGTGTGAACGTGAAAGAAGAAATTGAATTTGTTTACCCGTGGTTTAGAATAGCCCAGGGTTAACAATTTCAAGTGTGAAAAGCCCTAATCAGACAGAAGTCCTCTACACAAAATGTCCATGTCACTCTATTGACAAGCTTAAGTGTTCAGATAAGCCTTGATTCATTGCACTACGCCTCGGAGCAAATCACAGCTGAACGACTCAATAGTGAGCTAAACCTCTTCAGTGATAAACATTAGCATGAGGCAAGCAGACAGAGAGCTCATCCATTTAAAATATACAGCTCCGGTTGCTTCACAAGAGACCGCTCGTAAGACAGGACAAGGGTGGGTGACCTTGAAGCATTAACTATTCCTGCTAACTGACTAATAATAAAATGTTTTTATTGTGCAAAAAAAGCCTTTAGGATAATTGAAATTCGCTCCCACTTTGTGGTAGGTCTGGATTTTTGCTGAGGCTGTAAAACATGACTCTTAATTGGCATAATGAAAAAGATTACAGTGATGGCTGTGATTACTGTCCTCCGTTTTCTGGAGCCTCCGCTCCGTCAAACTTTACATTGAAACCAGACTCATTAAGCTGCAAATTACAGCACACAAACCTATTGGTCCTCATTAGCATTGACTGATCCTTGTCTGGGTGGACACCCACACATTCTTTAATTAGCTACACCTCACATCCAATCAGTCTAATAACAGGTGTTAATTTTTGATTTCCTCTTTTCTTTCTCCTTTCATCGATGTTGATTGTGTAATAGAAATGGGTGACTTAGATTACATGGTCCATTCGACCTGTCTTGTAGTGCTAAAGTCAGTTTGCCAACTTATTTGGCTCAAGTACCCCTTTATCAAATATGTTAATATTAACTTTGGATACCAGGATTGTGCACTGCTCAGAAATGAATTGACAATGCCTTTTAAATTCTAATTTGAGTTACCTGAATTTGGTAGGTAGCAAACAGAATGCAGTTACAATTAGAATTTGTTTATTTTATGTTATTTAATTGATATGTATTTGATTTATTTTATGATATTTCATTTTAACTTAAATTTCATATTTATACCAGTACTGGGTAGATCGACTTATTGTAGTTGAATTGCAAATTACATGACAAAGTTAATGTAATCCATTACATTACACATTTAAGATAGTATCATTTCATTACTTTTATATTACTTTTGACCTAACTCAATCACATTAATTTGAATCAACAATCTTGTACCATTTTACAAAAAATAAAAAAATTAAATAAGAGAAAGAAAATATATTCCATTTATTGTTATCAACCACATGAAGTGCATTAAACATTACATTACATCAGAATTTCCCTGACTGGGGTTTGTGAGTTTAATTAAAAGCTATTAATTAGGCTAAATACAATTTTTAAATTAATATCAATTTTACAATTAAAACAATTAAAATAAAACACTAAAAAATATGAAATATTTTATTTGTTTATCTGCATGTCATGTGACCAATCAACATCAGAAAACATGAACTTAACTTTATTATTTATTATTGACTTAATTGTATTATTGGCCTAATAATAGATATTATAAAACATTATATCTGGACATTTTATATGAAATTGTTATTTTTATATTTATTCACTCTTTTAATAGCCTACATTTTTATATATTTTACAAAACGCATTCTTACACTTAGCAATTGTGGTTTCAAATCTTTTATAAATAGAGATTATAGCCAGGTTAAAGAAGGGAGCTGTTCTGATTAAACTTACAGGAGTATCAGACAAGTTTAGTCATTTTATCATGTATTCAGCTACATGAAAACTGTGCGCGCTGGCTCTGCCCCGAAGGCATACAGTCAAAATGCATCAATCTCAGCTGAAGTTTTGCTTGCATGCCTGCAAATATAAATTCTGCAACTGTGTCTAAATTTGTGTGGTTTCTGCAGTGTACATTTTCAGGATTTGACTGTGCATAAATGACCAGTATTTTAAATGTGCATCCCTTTTGGTGATACATCCCCCTGCAGCACGACGCAAACTAAAGATCAGGCTGTGGTCTATTGTCTGCACTGTGCCATATATAACAGGGACTGACGGGTCTTCTGATAGGGTGTCAGTTTGGCTGTGTGTTAATGTTAAGTTGCCGGGCCATGCTCCCAGACTCATTACAGCACATTTAGTCCTCCGAGCACAAGGGAACTGCTCACGTGCATATTATGACAAAGAGATCTGTTTTGATATTAGGTCTAATACCGAATTTTGCAAATAAACCGTTCAGCCTACACTCTTAAAAATAAAGGTTCTTTATTCCATGAAGAACCTTTTATCCCACAGAAGTGTGAAACACTAACACAAATTGTTTATGAGCCATTTCCGCTCTACATCCTAAACTCCTCCCGTCGATGCAACCCACTTCCGTTCTGGCTGATTTGTTTTACCCACTAGCTCCGTTGTGCCGACAAAGCACGACGTCGCAGTGACAAAGAGGATATAACAATTACAATATGAAGAAAGGTGGTTTCGGGAACGATGTGTGTGGTAGTTGGTTGCAAACACTCAAGAAAAAACCTGAACGAGTGGTTAGATAGAGAGTGCTACAACCACAAACCAGCTACAAAGAGGCAATGTCCATGCGCTCCATTGTTTACACACAAATACACACACAGTGTCACGCCCGCGCCTCTCTCTATCACACACACATTTCGATAGAGCTTCTCTCTTGCGCCTAATTATTATCATCATGGCACACACACACTTTGAACTCTAGCTAAGTAAGGCCTGTTAACACCGGACGGAATTTTGCACGAGATATTCACCGATGTTTAACGCCTCGTGAGTAAACACAGGGCGGCAATGTGAGTGTGCACACCGACACGTAGAACGCTACGCATAAAAGCGTCTTTTTTAAAACGTCAGGTTCGTTTTTTAGTTTGACGCGTTGCGTCAGAAACTATCCGACCAATGAGATTGCCGCTTTTGCTCACGTGTTTGGAGCTTCTGAAATTACAGTAAAACACAACTTGGGGCGCTCAAACACAAAACGGTCTTGCTGAGCACACATACGGAACGGAGAAGAAGATATACGCCAAGTAGCGTCGCCGTCTACACAGCCAGGAAGAAATAAGACGAGGAAGATGCAAGGCAAGATGAATGTAGAGCTGCTGTTCTCGTTAGTGTTAGAACGTAAAGAACTATGTGACAACGCGACTGCGACTACAAATGCAAACATCTTGATAAAAGAGAATTATGGAGTGGTATTGCAGAGCAAATGAGCGCCATCTATTGTCAGGGAATGAATTTGCATGTTCACTCGGCTCATCGTCAGTGAAAATCGCTTTGGGTGTGAACACAGAAAACGCGTTGAAAAACGCTGGCGGATAACGCGCGCTGATATTCGTCCCGGTGTGTACGGGCCTGTGGCCTATGATATAATTCGGATGCCAATGTCAGGAGGACATTCACTGACAGCGCGTTCTCTTGTCTTGTCGCGCATGAGTGGTTTAAAGCATTTGCGTGAATAAGAGCATGGTCTGCTAAAGTATGATAGAAAGAACAGATGCTGTGTTTGCATTAAATATTTTAACACGTTAAAGCTGGACAAAAATGAATCGCGAAAATAATCAATAATTTGGCGCGTAAACTTGTGTATTGCATAAAAGGTTCTTTGCAGTGGGGGAAATATTCTTTGGATTATTAAAATGTTCTTTAAATTAAGGTGTGAAGAACTAAATGTTTTTAAGAACTGTTAACTGAAAAGTTTGGGGAATAATTTTTTTTTTTTATTGCATCACAAAAACATTTGGAACCTTTATTTTAAGAGTGTCGACTGTAGTACTGAATGCTTCTAGTATTCATGCTAGCGAATCATATGAATGGCAGGACAGCTGGTCTGATACTGGAAAAGGCATCAGTGTTGGGCAGTGCAGAATTCCCTAGAAAGCAAAATCCTTGGCTGATTGTGTATAGCTCTCACTAAGAACCTTGATAAATGGTCATTCTTTCTTTAGATAGACAGGTACAACCAAGACCACCACTAGGACCACTGATAGTAATCAATAACACAATAAATAAACTGCTTGATGCCTTCAGGCTTAGATTTGTCATAACGTTGTGAATCAGAAAGCACATGGACATCTAGAATACCAGCCATCATCCATCATCCCTTACCCAGCAGAATAATTGTTAGCATGTGGATGTCAATAATAGTTTTAAGATGCTGTTAACACAGCCAGATTAAGTGTCGTATCACTTCAGTGACTTTTAAAGTGCTGTACATTTTTATGGTAACACTTTACAATATGGTCGCAATATGTATTAGTTAACATATACATATTTTATTCATATATAGTTAATACATGTTTACAGCATTTATTAAGGTTTGTTAATGTTAGTTCATAAAAATACAATCGTTCATTGTTTGCTCATGTTAGTCCAAAATGCATTTACACTAATGTAAATCATATCCTATAGCAATTCATTTTACAATGCATCGCTGCCTGGTCTGCAGGCATCAAAGCCTCGCAAGAAGACATTTTTATCATTGATTTAAATACACTCGATGTTCGCTGTGTTTTCCCCCACGCCGACTCCGCCCTCACCACGCCCCCAACTACGACTCAGTTGCCGACTTTATGTATTAGTACAAAATATAACAAACTAAGATTAATAAATGCTGTACAGGTCTTGTTATTTGTTAGTTTGTGTTAACTAATATAAAGGTAGGCAATTTCAGACAGGTTAGCAACAGCAAGCTAGCTTGGAAAGCAAAAGATCCCACCCACCCTTCAGAGCAGCTCCAAAGCCACGCCTCCTTTAAAACGCATGAACGCGCACAGCAGCGTTTGCAAAGCGTCACGAGACCAGTGACGGTTAAATCTACCTCGAGTTTTAAAACACATAACATTGCCGTATTAATGAACGTAAACAACTTACAGAGCTATAGTTATACTGCCTGACATGCTGCATATTCATTTCGCCAATGATAGTGTTATGACATAGAAATACGTCCAAGTCTGAGGACGTGACAGCTCCGGGTAAGTTACGCCACGCCAGAACGCCACGGTTTAAATTCCATATATGGTTTCCATATCGTAATTACTATTACAAAATAGAGTGAATGTAGCATAAGCTTGTTGTTTTGGTTCAGGAGGAACTGTAAAAGGCGGCTGCTTTTCGTTTGCGGTGATTGTCCACAACTCTGCAAAGCCAACAGCTACTGTATCTTGCTGATGACGTGTGATGTCTGCGCGAGCAGGGTGTGCACGCAGAGGAATGGATGTTGACAGGCAGGTAGGAGGAGGTCATCTAATTATTAGGCTTGTTTGAGATGAGCAAAATCTGCGCAGAACCGATCACCGGTGATCAGCGCGAGATGCATGCCGGTTAGCATGTGCCCGAGAACGGTCCGCCTGGCTCTGATGTCATGTCGACGTATGTCAAAAAACTCTCACGGCAGAAGGGTCGGATTCGATGGGAAACGGCTTGCTGACACACAGCTTAATGCTCATTGGTTTAAACAACCGTGATGTATTTTTCTGTTTTAACATGTTTCGATTTTAAAACTCTGATATCATGTTTTATGTGTATACATATTTGTTATGGGTGAAAATCTCTGACGGTGCCATATGGGTTATTATGTGATGTCACATGTGATATTTTTATGCACATGATATTTTTATTAAAACAATATATAAAAACACATGTCTGTATTAAAGAAAAAAATATTGATAAACATATTTGGAATGTATAATACTTAAGGTGTCTTGTTCATTATATTTATTTTCATATAAAAGCAACAGAACTTAAAATTACATCCAGTTTATTAGCAACACATGTACACGAGCGTGAATCCCGTGAATCCCGCGATATCAGTCTTTGATCTCACAAGTGTCTAATCCACTCCGAGAGCCGACTTTGTTCGGCTCGAATGCGCTTTTCACTCCTCTTACTGCAGCCGCCTACTCTCTGACTACATTGCAGGCGAGCGCATCTCAAACAAGCCTATTGCTTTTAGAGCCGAATGCATACATTTTGGTCCCGGACTTCCATAGAAGATACATGTTTTAATATTTGAAGAGTTTGGTTCCAAAATGTGATAAACGCCATTAAAAAAAAGAAAAAAAAGAGTTACTGCAAAAATCTGACTTTTTCAATACCGACCAGATACAAAACAATGTTTAATTTTACGTAAAATGCGATATCCGCCGTGTTATTATGTAATGTTTTCTCCCTTTCTTTCCAAACTGCGACAAACGCCAGTCTCCCTTTTCTGCAAATGCGACATATCCGCTGTAACCAATTACAACGCACCATTCCACACAATGTAAACAGTAACGGCAGCGCTTTAACTGCACCCGGCTTCCTAGGTTTTCTCTATTTTGTCCTTTCGATTAACAAACAAATAAACAACAACAAAAAAAGAATAATTTTGACAGCATTGGTGAACCTGCGGAGGGTAAGGCATACTCACGGGTAGACGTGACCTCAGAAATCTAATCATTTATCTACGGGAGGAGGAAATGCCGGCTGTTGCTTGTTCTCACACGACAGCATCAAACTTCTGCCACGCTGACACACTGACCCCAGGGGATCTTTTGAAAAACTTTCAGTTGTTTTATTCAAAGTCAACGAAAACCGAGCAGGACCAAGCCATTTTACAGCTGATCGCCGTCAAAAAAGCTCAGCGGCGACATTCCAAGGTTGACAACAGCGATATGCAGAAGTAACATTAGATCAGTGCTTAATAAATCATAATTCATGATGATGTGCTCATCTTAGTTAATGTTTTAATTAAGGTGTTGTTCATCCATGAAGTCATGAATGAAAAACGTTGAACTGTTGTTAAGTTCCTGATGATAATATTAATGTATGAATGAATCGAATGCATAATTCATGCATGATTCATTTATCCATGAATTCATGATAATTCATGACATGTGCCCTTAAAGTGTCACCAAATATTGTTATATTAAAGCAATGGATTTATAGTATGCACAAGAAATTCAATGTGTATAGTATCATTTTTATTTTGATTAATTGCATTTTGAAAAAAAAATAATAATAATTAATGCATTTATTGCATTTTGGGAAAAAAAACTCTGTTTTTATAATAAATCTTTGAAAATCAAAACCTGGATTTAATTTTTTATTGATATTATAACCTACAAATGCTATGTGGACATTTTAAACAGAAAATAATGGTTTTCATCTTCCCATTTTCTCGCTAAAGAAATACAGTTTTACCCAATCCATCAAAATGGATTTATAGCGTTTTTGGAACCAAACTCTTCATTTAGACCACATATTAATCATTGCTATCAGGATGTGAAGAGTGTTTCAATCAGGCCTATAACAAAAAAATGTTTATAAAACAAAATTCTAACTTTAATTAGGAGTTTATTGAGGGTACAAAATAAGAAAAATTATATGGTTGAAATTTTTAGTTAACAATAATAACTCTGCATAGTAGTCTACGTTTGTTAAATGAATGTGACAAAGAGAAAAGACTGTCGGTTGTGCAGTTCACTCTGATGCTTGATGTCATTTGAAGATAGAAGATACTTGGCCTGGTTTCACAGACAGGGCTCAGATTAAGCCAGGATTAAGCTTTAGTTCAATTAGGACATTTAAATATCTTTATAAACTTGCCTTAGAAAAAAATAATACTGGTATGCATCTGAGACAACAACCACTATGACACAGATATATTTTAAGATATGCCAGTGCAAGCTGCTTTCAGTTTTCAGTTTTAGCCTGGGACTAGCTTAAACCTTGTCTGTAAACTGGGGGCTAGACTTATGTATTGATTAACAGCTTCAGAATTCAATTATTATCAGTTATTGTATCATTTGTATCAATGCGTCTATCTACATCACATTCCGTTATATGTCAGTTATGGATTTATTGGTGTTTGACTGAATAAATTGTGCACTCAGAGGGAGGGGAGGGACTGTGTTTATGGCTGATCCCTTGACATGCCCTAAATTGCATTGTTTGCTCAGCACATGCACAGAAACAGATGCTGCTTCACTGCACTGGGTCATTCACTCCATCTCCTGGTGCTTAGTGGAAAACCTCCTCTCGTCCTCTCGCTCACAAGTACGCTTTAGTTTGTTCATACATGCACTATACTGTTAATGCAAAAGCAACCATTTTTGTACACATGAGCTGCGTTGTCCTTACAATACTGCTACGTTTAGGAAGCAAGCCATTCAAAATGAATTAATCTACTTTGGCTGGGGCTAATGTGACTGCCATCATTTACTAATTATCGTCTGGCTTTTTCGAAAACCTGTGTTAACTGAGGGACCACCCCACCCCCGGAGAGGAGGTGGTGTGTGCAGACATGTCATTCGGAGCTTTGTTACGAAGGTCTGTGCTCCCTGGCCTAGATCATTATGTAGTTAAGATCCACCTAGCAGATGACTGTCCAATTTTCACCTTCATTTACGGCAGTGGATCTGGAAGGGCACATGTGTTGTGCCAATTCATCATGCCACTAAGCAAATGCTTATTGTTTTGCTTGTCCTTTGATGGCTTTCTATGTGGCATTCTAATCTATATATATATATATATATATATATATATATATATATATATATATATATATATATATATAGGTTTCATTATATTTTTCACATCTTTACCCATAACGCACATCTAACCTCTGCTGATTATAGTCAAGAAAGGCGATCCAGTAGAATGTGTATGGGCTTACAGGAGGTCACATTGGATCATGACACAGTCGCTGGTAAACTAACCACGATCCCATCTATCCCTGACAAATGTACTGAAGAGGCAAAAGGCTAAGCAATTGTCGTAAAGCCCACAAATGAAATATCCTGATGCTGAATGTCTTCTTTTGTGCACTGACAGCGTGGCACGTACCTCCTGCACATTCAGTATTCAGTGACTTAGATAAATAAAATAACTTTTTTAAATTAAATATTAATTTGTATGTTATTGTACTATTAAGTTAAATAAAATATTTAAAACAAATTGTAAATAAATTAAAAACTGCATAAAAATTCAATACATTAATTCGTTCATAAAATGTATTGTTAATAATAATGAATAATTGAAAAATTTTACCCCTGTTCTATTTTATTCTTTCTTGTGTTTGTGGAAGTTATATATTTCATTTAAAAAATTTTGACAGTTCATTATTTTTAAGTGCTTAACAGCAGTGTTATTTAAGCATCAATATATTGTTATAAGTTTTTACTAATATTTTCTGATAATTGAATTAGTTAAATTATTAGTTATTTTATAACTATGACTTGATCATGAAAGATTTAGTCATTTTGTTTTGTGTTTTTGTTATTGTATTATTATTATATTGTTTTATGAATTTGTATTTCAGTTTTAGCACATCAAGTTAAAATGTACAAAAATTAGAAGTTTTAAAAAAAAAATTATTTCAGTTAAAGGTAATTTTATTTCAATTAACAAGATTTTTTTTTTATATAGATTTAGTTAACGATAAAAAATTTTTTGTCACTCTAAATGATGCTAGATGAAGCACAGATACCGTAAATCTTGGACTTTTATATTGATTATCTGCTCCAAAATATAAAAAAAAACATTTTGTATTGTATTGTATTTGGCATCGTATTCGCAACTCGAGCCATATCAGTGTAGGCCTATTTATACATCATATTCCCATTCCATGTCTTTTATGGTATTTATTGGTGGCTGCTACAGATTATTAAGCAGATGAGGCTAAGGCTTTTGTGGTCAGACCTTCGGATTCTGCGGAAGAAGTCAGCTTTGATTACAAACTCAAGTGCCATGCTGCCAGACGGGGAGGGTCTACATGCTGATATGCAGTTCTATCAGAATGATTCATGCAAATTATGCACATTGTCCTGCAGGAATTTCCACTAAAACTGCCTGGAGAAATTGCCGGAAATTAGCCATAAAATTCACTGTGTCTGGAGTGCAAGGTGAAGGCCACTAGGAAGCCAAGGACACTGGGCTTGTAGTTATTCCGCACCGTGTGTGTATTGTGTGTGGTAACCTAGTGTTCAGTCCATGTGGCGTTCGTGGATGCGAATACACAGCGTAGAGTTCAGTTAGAGGATTTTCCTTTACTAACGCACTGATGAGAATTTCAGTCACATGTCTGATAATGAGGCCGTGAGATGATGAGAGGCGTAATGTCCATGAGTGTTACACTAAAATGAATCCCCAGCTGCTCATTCATTGTTTCCCGCACGCACCCCTTCTTGTTAGTTCCTGTTGTAGCATTTCATTCAGTGTCATTTTGCAACAGATTATTGTCTTATTTGGCAGACTGATCAGTTGACATCTTGCTTGTTTTTCAGCACCTTCATTAAGATTTGTTTACTGTATGTTAAATAAATGAACAGTTCATTTGATAAAATAGTTTTAAAGATTCAGAGTTTGAATGTATCTCCAAACTATAGAAATTAAACTTTCATGTTCTAGTCACAAGACCCAGAAGCCTCTTGTCACAAAAAATGATGATTATATATTTGAATACTGTTTTATTTCTATTTTATAAAATGGTTAGGTCCAATCCTTGATTCTGATTGGTCAATAGCTGTGCTTTATTCATGATAAAAGAACACGGTTCTATTTATCACTGCACAACACTGCGGTTCTTCTGTTGTTTTTATTTAAACTTTCATGCATATTACACATTAGATTAAAATGTTGTTGCTGTTCACGGTTCGTTTAGGGACTATTTTTTTTCTAGCGGAAGGAAAGGCTTTTAGTGATTATACTTCATTAAAGTTGCACCAATACATATTTTTTTAACTTTAATATTTTTATTGTGTGTTAACCGTTCTATAAAAGCAATAAGGCACTCGAGGCAAGTGCTGTATCGTGAATAAGTAATGGCTGAAGCCTCTCATACCTTATTGCTTACTTTTATTAATTGTTTTTTGATGTTTTAAAACATCTTAAAAGGCATTTTTAAACACACACACACACTCACTCACACACATATGTAGCCTATATAGCTCCTATTCAAATTAATGAACTGTGTGTGTGTAATGTTGGGGTTAGTTGCTCTTCAAATTATTTACTAGAAACAATTTTGTCAATGTTTAGGTGTTTATATATATATATTAGGGGTGGGGAAAAAATAGATTCTTAGATGCATCGCGATGCGGACGTGGACGATTCTGAATCGATTCACAAATGTCAAAAATCGATTTTCAAAAAAAAAAGTATTATTTTATATATATTTATAATAACGTATTGACGCAACGTGAAAGACGGAACTCTGAAGCGCAGAAGTGCAGTGGCCGAACCGTCTGTGGCATGCACATAACAGAGAGACGCAGACGCGATGACTGAGCGCCGAATCCAAAACACCCTCCTCGTTGAAAGCTGACGTGTGGAGGGGTGTGCGATAGCACGATTTTTGATCATGGACGATTAAAATGTTTCCACTATCTGCTTTTGAAGAAATATCGTTGCATCGATGTTACAGTGCATTCTATCAGTTCAGTTCTGGCGCATCTGTCTCAACTGTACAACGCGACGTAGCCTACACATCACACGTTAATGAATAGGTACGGGACACAGCAATTCACAAAAGTTCATTATTTGCATAAGCCATGCCGGTTAAACATTTAATTCACGTGCTGATGCGCTGTTCCCGACGCTCACACAGGCACTAGAAGCCTGTCAAACAGCGCCTGAACACTGGACTAAGTTATCTTTCGAGTCTTATGCTAATACTGTTAAACACATACAATGTTTACATAAACAGAACTGGCTATGTCTAAAGTGAAAGCAAACATTTGAGAGACAATCTGGTGTAATAATATGCGTCTATTAAACGCGTCGCTTGCTGGTCTAAAAGCGACAGGAGTATAGTACTGCCGCTCGTCCTTAAAGGGATAGTTCACAAAAAAAAATCTAACAAAAAATCTGTCATTATTTACTCTAATGTTGTTCCAAACCTGTATTCATTTCTTTCTTGTCCTGAACACAAAAGAAAGTTTTTTTTTGTTTTGTTTTTTAATGTGGGTTACCAAACAGTTGCTGGTCCCCATCCTCAGGAGAGAGAGAGAGAGAAAAAAAAACTATGGATAACAAGTATGCTGCTAGTTCAGGCACACATTTATTTTCCTGTTGGTTCTTTGCAATGTTAATCAAATATATTATTAATTCTTCATGGGTCATTACTTTTTACTTTTTAAAGCAAAGTATTTATAGTCACACACACACACACACAAAAAGATTCAGATAATCGATTTTAGCATCGAATCGGAAGCCCTCTGAAATCAATAATCGAGTCGAAATCGTGAGGTGCCTAGAGACTCTCCCCCACCTACATTATATATATATATATATATATATATATATATATATATATATATATATATATATATATATATAATACGCATCCAAAATAAAAGTTTGGGTTTAAATATATGGGTGCACTGTGTATAATTAGTTTGTGTATATATATATATATATATATATATATATATATATATATATATACTAAATACACGCACATGCATGTATATTTAAGAAAAAATATTATTTATATATAAGATATTTATATTATATATATTATATTAATTATATATATATATATATACACAAAAATATTTCTTAAATATATATATATAAAATATATAAAATAATTATAATATAAAAAATAAAATATATATATAAAATATATAAAATAACACATTGCACCCATATATATATATATATATATATATATATATATATATAGGTTTATGTAACACAAACTTTTATTTTGGAATGCGAGTCAATCACGATTTAATAAAAGTTTGTGTATATATATATAAATATGGGCCTATATTTAATTTCAAGCATACAATGAAAAAAGTACAACATAAAGACAATAATCCGAGGAGCTTACCGTCCTGATCAAACTAAATTTTACAAATTCACCACTGGGCCTCGAAAATGAGTGGGATGAAGTTTATCACTTATTGATTTCCCACCACCTTCTCATATTAAAAAATATAAACAGACAGCTTCAAGAGGTTGAAATAACCTTCTTATTTATTTATTTATTTACTTTATTTGTTTAATCTAGCAGTGTTACTGTTAGAAAAGTTACATTTAGTTTGTGTAGATACAGAGAGTTAGTAACATCATATAATATCTGTCAAATTGGTTTTAATCAGGTTACAGTAACATTAAACCAACTTACAAATAAGAGGTCAAGTTTTCAATCTTTCAATCAGAACACGAAGTTTCAATGTTCTACACCAAATTTCTTTCATTATTCGAATGAATTAAGTTCTGATCCAATTCAAATGACAATATCATTTAGCAACATAGTCCCCACTTGTGAAAAACCAACAGAAACTCCTGTTTAATAGGCTGCAGAACAATTAATTCCCTTTCTCATTAGGAACACAAAGCCTTACATAAATGGCATTTGTAATGTAGAACATGAATGTCTACATTAACCCTGAGCCACAATCAGCAGGGGGCTTGCTTTAACTCCATATGTCCTCTCTGTGCCTCATATGGCTGATGCTGAATGCCTCGCCTGCCTCACTTGGCAGAACTGCCTCATGGAGCGAGAAGCAGGGCTGTGAATGTTATCTCTACTGCACTCCCTGGTATGATGTTGTCCCGCTGGCACATTAGGCCTTCCCCCACAGCCACAAGTTTGTATTTCAAAGATATATGATTGTCACAAGTGTTAGCGATAACCCCATCCCTTTCAATGTGATCGTCCTGAACAGGTGCAAATGTACCTTTGAACACACATTAATATTCATGTGCCATCTACAGAGGCAGAAATGAATCGTTTTATAAATGAGTCATTTGTATATGGCAAGAATCAGGCTGTGATCACACTTTGTCATTTTTTCTGTTCCGGACACATATGGTGATTATGTGACAACAGTTTCATGTAATGAAAACTCCGATGCCAAAGGTATCTGTACTTTTTTACTTTCAGATACCCTGCTGCATTTACACGCACTGCTTTTAATTAGGTATATTGAAAAACAAATGACACATTTTTCTGTGCCATATCCCCAAACTGTCTCTAATTGGGCTGAACCAAACACTAGGTACAAATTTAAACATTCTCCTGGAATCCTAACAAGACCGTACGTTATTGGTGCAGCTCGTTAGTTACCTTTGACCTCTTGTGCAATACTAATCTGTCACTAGCAGAACTGTGAATTAAACCCTGTCTGAGCAAAATGTAATCCGAAAACAACTCCAAGAACATCATTCATTTAAAGAAAAGGACAGTGTTGGAAAGGGATTATGATCTAAAACCTCTCAATAATCTCATTCAGACAATAGCAACAATACTCAACAAATCTAATTCAGTAATTCCTGTTTTAAAGAATAACTCGTAATCACCAGTGACAGATCTGACATACATTCTTAAAAGATTTTCCAATACTCTTCCCTGGCATAATTACAGCACATAAACATACATGCAGATCAAGAGATTGGAAGTACTAAACCAAATACATGAATGCATAATAAGATGTGTACTTGTTAAAGAGGACCTAGATTCAATTAAATGGTGCTATACGTAATACAATTTTACAAGAAACTGTTCTATTCTAATATATGAAAGTGACATTTATTCCTGTGATGGAAAAGCCTTGATTTTTTTACAATCTTCAGGTTCATTAGATCCTGTAAATATTAACAATATTCAAAAATAAACTATTAAGCAGCACTACTGTTTTAAAAATGTATAATAAGTGCCATTGTCATTAACTGAGCACACAATAATAACACTTTTTTAATAAGATATATAATTCTAAAAGATTAAGTGACACTGAAAGACTTGATGAATGGAATCAATTAATTAAATTCTCTCATAAGGATTTGTCAATATTACTGCTTTTACTGTATTTTTTGATAAATAAATGAAGCAATAAACTTTTAAAAACCGACAAAAAATCAGATTATTCCAAACTTCTGACCTGTGTGTATGTGTAATTTTACGCTCACCGTTTTCTCCAGTTATTCACAAGACAAGTTACCAAACGTTCTGCAAACAGTGCACTGTAAAATCAATATGCTCTTATCTAATCAGATAAAATTGTGGCTACAGGTACAAGCAATATTATTAATTAAATGAACAAATTGTAAATTGATTAATAATTTATCAAATTATTCCTTAAAAGTTGACTCATTTAAAATAGGTAAAGTTTGCACCAAAAAAATAAACAAAAATATATCTAAATACGCTCAAAAGATTTAATTACAACTCTTTACTTTAAATTTCCAACATTGAAGACACCTGATATTAACAAGCAAGAATCACTGAAGGAGAAAAACGTACATTTTAAAACCTGAAAACAAACACTGATCACCATAATGAGTGAACTCAGATGTACGTTTTACTCATTTTAAATGGTTAACGCTCTAAAGAATTAATTTGATTAATTATTACTCAATTCTAATTTGTTCAAATTAATTAATAAGTATTGCTTGTAATCTGTTGCCACAATTTTATTTATTAGATAAAGCGTATTAATTTTTAGCGGTGTTTAGAGAGAGCAAGTAGTGTTTAACTTTTCAATCTTTTTAACTTGCACATGAATACATGCCCGTTGCAACATTGACAAAATGACTTCTAGCATTACATATTTTCATGTGAAGAGCACTTAACCTTAACACTAGGAATTTCGCTCTCTGTTCCTTTAATCTTAACAACATCATTTGCACAGCTCTCCCACAGCCAAGTGTAAATTACAGCGCGTGGTACATTGGCTACCATCACATGTACAGCATATTTCTTCTTTCTCCAGACTGGGCAGCACAAGAACAGAGAGTCATGCCATTCAATTCGCTAGGCTGTGCACAGCCTCAAGCTAGATATGAAGAGGATCGGCTCCTGAGCAGGGTAACACCCACGTATACTTTAGAATCCTCGTCACGGACCAAGGTTCCTACGGATACCCACATCTCACATAAAAAACAGGTGCCCTAGGCAGCACTTCCGATATGGGTAGATCTGGACATTCTGATGGTTTATGAAAAGCCGTCTTTTATCTTCACTTTTATTCATGACCTCTGAAGCTCCAATGCAGACATTGTAAAGACAGGTTAAGCGTATACATAGGTTCATGAATACAAACACTATTTGATTCTGTTTCACTGTAAGGTGGAACTATCTCTTAGCGGCCTCATTGGTTCTGAGTTTATGTGCAGTTTGATCGGTACCACCTACAGGGATGCTCACTGATTAAACTCTTAGGATCTTCTAATGCTCGTTGAGAATTACTTCGGATGGTATCCCATCCGTAGCTCTTTGAGTGATAAACCGTTTGTCATAAGCTAATCGCTGTATGAGATAATGCATCCCAGAGCAATTCATAATTACGGCAGTCTCGTTATTGTCTGATGCTGCCTGGTCAAGGCACGTGGGACTGGCGGATGAAAGTTTGAGTGAACATGGAAACAACTGATGGAAGACCATGTAAATGGGGTCCTGCAAATAGTCGACTCCACACAGTAACTGCTGACAGTATCTATCCAGGCAAGGCTTTGTGACGGCTGGGATTACTGCTGGCCCTGATTAACGACTCTATGCGTGCTGTCTCACATCTGTTACTGTGCAGGAGAATTAGAGAGGGTACAGAGCAATACCATGCAATAGTGCTTCTGAAAAACGTCGGAGAGAGTTAAAGATGTTCCCACCATTCTGTTTTGTGGAGTATTTTGTTTTTTTTTGGATTGGGTAACTTTTTTTGTGTTCTGATTTTGTTTTATACCATTTTTTTATCATTAATTTTCATGCTATACGAGTTAGTTTAGTGCTTTTTTTCATTTGACTGCATACATTGCATCGCTAAGCTTAGTCATCCAATCCATGTTTTTTGGAATGTTCCGCGGCGTTCCATTAAAAAGTTCTACTGGTTTTAGAAAAACCCACCATTTGCCTCCTACTCGAATCCAATTGTACGTGATTGTTGTAATTAGGCTAATGTGTAAAGTTCAGCAAGGCGTCTCTGCTTTCTTGAATTATTGGATGATTTTGTCATTAAACGGTGGCTGGGCAGGGTTACCAGTCGCCCCATATGGAACTGAGAATCTGGTTGGGAAAGAAAAAATTTTTAAATGGCCCTGACAATCCTCCTTTTATTATCTACCTTTTATATCCATTAACTGAAAAGGTATTTCCGGTGACATCGTTTTCGCTATAGAGAAGGTTGTGATGCGTAATAGTGGTCGTCATGTTTAGGTGCTGTCCCTGGTGCTGGAACTAAATGAGTTATATGGGGTGCGTGACAAAACGTTTTGTAATTGTTAAAAATGTTCGAAAGAAACAGCTCTGTCCTTGACACCCAACAAGTCTCACTTTTTTGAGGATTGTATTGAAGATTCACAAGATCTCTTAAAAATGTCCAAGACCAATTAAAACTTCCTTTTCGATAAGAGAAATCAGAGTTTCTCTGTAATGTTTAAAAGTGCACGTTTATCTGTTAGGCTACGTCCGTTTACATACATGTTCAGGTCGTGGAATAAACGAATTGTTTTTATTTTTTACGTGCACGCGCTCCATATCAACCCATTTTTATTTGTAATGGAAAATATGTGTTAACAACGTTAGATCTTTAAGCGTTCACGCCTCAGCTTTTTTCCGTTTATTATTATTAGATTATTATCGTGTTAGTGATTGATTCGTGACATTTTTAATTAATTATCAGTCTTGATAATACCTTTGCTGTTCTGATTTTTAAATGATTTCAGTAGGCCTAATTAATTCTAAATAACTAGTTTGAGTGATTTAGTGACCAGCCTATAGTTCTATGTTGTTTTTTAAAAGCATCAATTTATTTAATCTATGCCTTAATTTACGTGATTGTTCATTGTAGAAGTGAAGATTTACAGTGAAAGCGGATACTGCTGTTGTACTCGTGTGACAACCTCTTTCGATGTGGTGGACACCAGAACAATGTAAAATAATGACATTGACACTGATGTTCATGACTGTTTCCTGTCGTATTAAAGACACCCAATTACGGCAGTGAACAGTGTCGTAGGTATGTTCCTTAATCACATCCAGGAGTTTAATTGCCTTAACGATGTGCTTAATTAAACGGAATATAAGTGTTGTATTCGACAGTTTGATACATGTTGTTTCAAATTAACATTATTTCAGACAACGTCACGAGATTTTTTTTTAATGATACCGTGATCGGGGTGAGACTAAGCTTTATCTTGTAATACTGACAGACATTCTCCTTTGGCCGAAGGGCATTGCTGTCATGCCACAGCTTCGCCCGTTTATGTAAACAGCAGAAAATTTAAAACGTTCATGTTACAAACAAACCACTGCTAATTTAGTGAGAAAATATTAAACATCTTGCTTCTTAAATCGTTCAATGTATCATAACACTATTGCTGTCAGATGCCGAATTCACAAATAACCTCTCTTCCGTAAAATAAATATTTATTTTTCCCCAGCATTTTATTGGCTCATAATCTCTCGAGCAAACAGCCATGAATCACGTTACTACCAGATGCATCATCACAACATACAACCAGGCATAATATGTTGGATCAAAATATTTTTAATAAAGCTTTCCGAATACATCAACACATACAAATGGCCCTCTGTGGTCATATTGAAACTAATATATCTACATTGCTTCTAGCCTCGACCTGACAACAAGTTGAAACCGCCACGTCCCTAAGTCAAACTGCTTGTGTGTTTGTAATAAGCCAAATCGGCGAGATTTACAGCGATTATGACAATGCTTAATGATACCAGGCATGCAGACCCACTTGATTTCATCCATTTAGAGAAATTAAAAGAGCAAAACAAAATTTTTAAGATTCCACCAAACTAACAATATATTATATTACAATTTTGAAAATGAACAATACTCAACTATGCTTCAGAAATAACACGTAGGCTATCTTTGGAATAAAGTCCAGAAACGCTGCTCCTTCTTAAAACACAGGCTGCACTTGAAAGCAAACATTTACATAACATAAATTCAAAGTAGCAAGAATAATGTATTATTGCAAGTTCGAGTTAAAAACCTTGAAACGTTTGGCATCTATCAACAAGGTAACAACGTGGTTTGCATGTGTAGGTCAGTGATGACACGTCATTCTGGAAGTGTCCACGTTTTTCATTAGACAGACATAGACTTTTTCGTAGTTTGGATTTTTGCTCCCACTCTCGCCAGCACTCTGGAGCTATAGGCTAACTACCGTATGTACACAGATCAGTATTCTTTATCTTGGAATGAAAAGTTGTAAGAAAGTTTTAACATTCTATATTGGTTAATTGAATTATTGGAATCATGAGTGCTCTATATTTCAGGTCAAATGACCTCTGGCATGTGCTTCTACAAGTGAGTGCCACTGCAAGTTTCGCTTATCAATACCTTGTGTTACAAGGCTGCAGTGATCATTGTTGAAGGACAATATTACTGAACAAAGGATGTACCAACTCATTGCAAAACCAGTAATCAGTCATTGTGCGTATGCGCTCAAACCCGGTGCAGCGAGAGCTGTGGTCGCGGGCAGCGAGGCTGCAGAGTAGCCTGGCCTTGGTTGAGATACGCAACCAGCCGTCTCATCTCCTCCAGCGCCTGTGCCTGCATGAGGATGTAATTTTTGGCTAGAGAGCAAGGTGGCAATTTTGGAGAGTTTCCGTACAGACGGACTGTGCGCGTAAGGGATGACCGCGCGCAGCTCGTCGAGCGCATCGGTTCAGATCGTGCATTCTCCGTCTCTCCCGGGCGTTGATGTTTAGTCTCAGAGTTTTCTGCTCTTTGTTTTTCTTACCTCCCTCTGACTTTGCCCGGGAACCATCGTTCTCCCGTCAGCCATGAGCATCATCTCGCATCGGTCGTCCACTGTCATCGTCCTGGCTCTGTTCGCCGCCGCTCTCCGCAGCCGAAGTTCTGTTCGCGCTCTCGCCGTACTTCACACACAAAGATCCGAGTCCGGCAGACCCAGCGTGCCAGCTCGCCCCCGGGCTGTACCGGGTCTGGGTCGGTCTGTCGAAACAGCTGATGGGCGACTGGCTGTCGCGGGAACCCAGATCAATACCCGCAGCCGGTCGAAACCATCCCTTTTGCTCGACACTGCGCTGAGAAGTTTTGTGAAAAATGTCTCACCAAGTTTAATCTCCTGTCCATGGTATCCAGAAAGTCGGACGCGATGGCGGGGCTTCACTTCAGCCACTGTCCTCTCCTCAAGTTTCTACTCTATGAAGTGGAGTCGATGTTGATGGCTGCTCCGCTTGTCAAGTGAGTGTAGAGGCAGTAGCTCCTCCTAAAGTGCTCTACACTGCGTTTATCGCGTTGAGACACACTTTGTAGTATCTCGGCAGCGATCAGCATCAGCAGCAGAAGGGGGAGTCTTTTACATCATTATCTCAAGTCGGGCTATTAATGTGAAGAAGATTCGCCTATCGGGATTGAGCGCGCGCTACCCAATCAGGTTAACGTTTTAATTAATGGGATTAAACCGGTAACAAACAATCCAAACGGGTTTCTCGCAGGCTTACAAAAGCACCACAGCTCTTTCATTCTATATGCCCATCTGTGTACAGTACACCAATGAACAAGTGCATTCAAGCCGCTTGAGCTTTATTGCTTTACGTTTTAATGTTCATGTTTTTTGTTTCCTGAATGCTGCAGTCTTTTTTATAGGCTGGCAGAGGAATATTGAGTGTGTGGGCCTAATTTCTAATCAAAATAATAAAAAGGGGCACATATATAGATCAAGTGTCCTGTAAAAAAAGTGCCTTCCTTACATTTTTTAAGTGCAATCAACTTGTTGATGTTTAAGTAATTTCAATTTAAATTACATTAAACTGACTTTAAACAATTATTTGAATCTTGTTGATTGCATAATTTAGTTTTATGATGAAAAAACATATTGTCATAATCGTATTAATTAGGTATATGATTTTTTTAACAGTAAAACTTGCATCACTATTATTTATCTAAAAGTAACAATTCCAGAGACTACTGACCTTCAATTAAATGTTGTCTTTTAACAATTTTCATGCAAACTGTAAAATTGAAAATGAAATTTAAAAAGAAAAAGTTATTTATCTCAAATGTGTTATCAAATATGTGTTAGTATTTGTTACTTCGCATTTACTCAATCCAAAAATTTGACTTTTGATGTTTTAAAGCTCACCTTTTCCATTCAGGCTCATGTCATATCCAGCACTGCTCCTTCCTTAAGCACATGATCCAACAGTGTAACTATTCAATCTTGAGTCATTTTTCAGAGTATCGAGATGACCTATCCTCATCTTGAGAATTCACTATAGGCCTGTTAAACGTAAATTATCCCCTTGGTTTATAGGAAACAAAAAAAATTACTCTTAGAAATGTAGCCTACATCTGCAGCATTAAATAAACACACAAAGCAGAAACTATTTGGATATTTGGGAGAATGGGCTACTAGGTACAGAGTAGGTAGGCCTACTTATTAAAGTTTAAGCTTCACTTTTTGTATAGGCTACTTTGCATCACAATGGCAGACAATGGTCAGTGTGCGAACTTTTGGGACAATGCTTCTAAAAGAAGAGGACACATTTGTGAACAAGAGTCTCCCCACGTGGCCATAATGAAGTTTGCGCTAAGTTGTATTTTTTAGGTGGTCTCACTTATTTTGTTAGCTATAGGCATCTTGTGTAGGTCATCTCAGTAGTGATGTTCAGATGTTCCTATATAAACTCTTTACCTTTGTTTTACACATTTTTTGTACACAAATAACATTTAGGTTAAGTTTTATGTCTAGATTATACTTTTTTACTTAACAAAACAGACAAAATTCCAATTCATAAATCCTATTCACACTTCATTATTACAATGCAGTAAAAGGGATATACAGCTATAAAGCGTAAACCGCCACACATGTAGCTTGGGCTGTGGTATTTATTTTATTTATTTTTATTTATTTATTTATTTATTGCAATACTGTCATGTGCCACATGGTCTCAGACTGCGCTCATTATTAAACATTCGGACAGACGCAGCGAAACATTTAGTCGGATATTTATGACAAATACCTTATTACATTAATGACTAATACAAAAAAATAAATATTAAATAGTAACGTGAGCAGTTGGGAGAGTCAGCCTACATGTTTGGTTTATAATTTCACATTTCAGATATACAAAACAATATCGGGATCTCTATTCCTTTATAGGCTATTTATGATTTTATGATCAAATGTGCACTTTGCATATGGTTCGTTGTTCGTAATTCACTTTTATCTGTTACCAGTACCTGATGCAGAAAGAGATCTGCACAGAGAAATTCAGGCGCTGTCCACATGTGGTACTGTTGCTGCAGTATTGATGAGCGGTTTCCAGTGTGATGGATGAACCGGAAGTATTTTTCATCCTCCTACTCTAAGGACCGCCGAACCTAAACCATTTTTTTCTTTACAAAATTTGATTTTTTTGGGCCAACATGTCGGAATATATGCCTACTTATTATAATTATTTTCCAAAATGATACACGAACGCAACTTATTAAACATGCAAACATGTGATCTCATGCGACGATGTAGTGTAGACCTTCTCTTTTAAACCATCACTTAGCCTACCATAAATAATATAGGGGCAACATTCAGACTGCATTCCGCAACTATTTAATTCAGTCTCTTTTTCTGATCCTCTGTGTGTTTTATCTCACTCACCCTCGGCCTGCCTGTCGTTTAATAAGTATCAGCCTATTATTCATTCATCACGGTTTAGATGCTCGACTCCACGAATGAATGTGTTTACATGCAAGTAATGATTTAAATCCGCCGTTAGTTCCTGCTGCTCCTGCAGGTGGCAGAGTTGCTCTATATATTCCATGTCAACTCTCCCTTGCGCCATATTATGTTCTGATCTTTTCGTTCTTTTAACAAACACTGGTTGCATAGCAACACAATGAACCGAGACATGTTATTTTTTTCAGTGAGATCAGCAATTTTATCATTTCAAAGTGGTCACTTCATACCAATTACTGCATACTTCTGATACGAGAGTATCTCGCCTCGCACAATTGTGTCCGCGCGTGCTGATCTGTCAAGGCTCGCGCATGATCTGAATAATGATGACAGTTTATGTGATGCATTACTGTTCTGCATTGAGCGTCTACGAGTATTTAATGCAAGTTATGTAGCGTAATTTACAGTTTTATTACGCCTACGTTTTTGTAGTAAAGGGCCATGGGATTCGATGTGGAAATATATTTCATTCCGCCAACATCATGATATGTTATGTCGACATGTGTTATGTAACTGCTGGAGCAGCAGTATGATGCCTTGCTCCTTTAGTATGACTTATTTAATTGTCAAGGTTATTATTCTCTCACTCTTTTTTATTTATTTGTTTTTATTATTAAAGACAAAGTGCTGCAAGCATAGGCTACAGTACAAATGCTAGACTAGACACTCTTCTTCTCTCCTCAAATACATAAAACATAATAGCTTTTAAGTAGGCTATATGGTGTTTATTAAGTAAAGAGAACTTTCTACTTGTTCAAACAACCAGTTCTTTATTTAGCCTACCTTTGCATTGCAAACAAGCAAAGAGCGGTCCAAGGCGCGTGCGGCACTTCATGGGTGGAGTTATGATGTTTGGCCGACAGTTTGATGATCCAATGAGGTTTAGTCACAAGCTCTTTTTAATACTTTCCATTGGTTAAATATTTGCAAGAACCCACAGACAGACGCAAAGGGTAAACAATAGTAATGATTTATAAAGTAAAAAAAAAAAATGATAAAGGATGGTTTCTGCCTGACAGCGACAATATCTTTTTACATTTATTAATGTATAAAGTAATTGTCCTACAGAGTTTTGGCATTAGAGTGAAATAATAACAATAATTAATCACACCACCACTTCATGGTTTATTTCATGGTTAGATTCAACGCAGCATCATTTGATTTGTTCACCCAAAAATAAAAATTCTGTCATTATTTACTCTTTTTTTTCCATATTATATTAATAATTACCCAAACTGTTTTGTTACTAGCATTCTTCAAAATGTCTTATTTTGTGTTCTGCAAAATAAATAATGCCATGCAGGTTTGGATTGGAACAACATGAAGATCAGTCATTTTTGGATGTACTGTCTCTTTAAGTAGCTATTTTTCTTCTCTCGTCTTGATTAGACACCCCGGTTTTAGCCGTTAGGGGTCGACATCTCCTTAGGGATCATTCAATTGGATTGAAGATTACTATAGGTGAAAATCAATTCCCACCTTTTCTTTCAACAGAGATGCGTTTGTGGACGTATGGCTGTTAATGCCATTCACTTAAGATTAAGGTTGGTGAAATATTCCTCTCAGGGTCTCGAGAATATTTGTGGTGTAAAATACAAAACAACGTGACCAGTTTGGTTAATACATGTTGGTTTACATAATTTCAGATTCATAAAACAACATCGTGATTTCTTTCGCAAATTAATGATCAAATGAATGCTGTTTTATGATTTTAAAAAATACCAGCTGTCTTTTGACACTCAAACACGCTCGTTTGCACGTGTGCATGTGGTTAGCTGTTAGTTGTTTACTTGTATCGCTTAGCTGTGATGCGTTTTTTCTGCAGAGAAATTCAGCACCACGCGAAGTGGACAGCGCCTCACCTTCAAGCCGCAGCGTAACGCATAGTACACGCATACTTTAGCAATTATTTAGCACAATATCCACAACACACAGACCAGAACTATCAAAACCAGCTTTTATTGGTAAAATGCAATTTAATCAAATGAAAAGTTCATGTAGAATTTGCAGTATTTTGGCCTGCTGCTGGCGGAAGGCTCCGCTCTTGGCATTCACCGCGTGCCTTAATTGTAAGACATTAAATCAAGGTCCGCTGTGAACACGGAGAGCCAGAGTCTCAAATCACGCAAAGCCTGTCTAAAATATCCTACAAACCTCTCCATCATTTTAACCATTGCAAAGCAGCAGTATTACCATGAAATCCTTCGTTTATCCAGTCATTCCTCGGCCTCTGGTTTTAGTATCCCGGCGCGTATGACGGATTCACGTTTAAATTAAATTAACACTATTAAATCAAACCCCCATCTCAGTGATCTGTGCAACTGAAACCATTCCGTTAAGTGTTTAAACACAGCACAGATCTGATAAAAGCGAAGCGAATGTTCAAAAGGATTACTTAACCAACACATGATGAAATACGGCCATGAAATGTTGACAGCAAAGGGATAAGGCCTTCGTTATTTTTTTGTAGCTGCAAAATGACAGCCAGTCTGGGACAAAGGGGGAACATGGGGGGTTGACCATTTGATCTGCTTGAAAGGACCTCTGAGAAAAAGGGGAAAAAAGCTGCAGGGGCTTCGACCACGTCCGTACGTACTCAAACACCTACAAGAAGAAAACACAAAAAATACATATTAGACACATGAGAGGCTTCCTGTTAAATGTGAAACAAAATACTCAACCCTCGAATACGTCAAAATAATTCGGATATATTCCATCGCGTTAAGCTAATACGCATGTTCGAGAAAAGATGCATCCAAAATGCGTTCGAAAAAGACGCATAACTGTATTCCATTCGCAAGGAACAAGCGACAAAAGCAACGTACTTCCCACAGCTCTTTCTTGGACTGAAGATGGGCTGAATATTCCCAATGTCCGTGCTGTTAAACGGCACCGGTCTCTCTCTGTCCAGTCTTTTCCCCATACCGACTGACTTTAGGATTAATGGCTCTCCAGCCAAACAAATAAGGCATCTGCTTTCAGCAGAAGAGGATTGCATGGGGGTGGTGACGTCACTGGGCAAACAGATGTTTGCGACCAACGTCCTGACCGTCTCCTTATGTCCTTGAGAGTAAAAGGAGCGCACGTTTGCTCTGACATAACCGCGCTTTTTGTTTCCTTTTAATAATTACTCCTCCTTTAGCCCTCCTCTGCTTACAAGACGCCTGTCACCATTGTCAATCGATCAGCGTATAGGCCTATAGAACTAAGAGGGAAATTAATTAGCTTTTGAGATTTTTAAGTTTGCCATCATCAGCATTTTCAATGCAGAAATCCTTATACGAATTTCTGAACGCTGTATTCGTGTATAGACTTAGATACGATTACTTTAGAGTTTTATCCAAGTAGTTTTGCTTGAAATACAATGGCTTGTCTTACTCGATCAGATACAGGTACAGTTTGCTGCACCGTGTCCAATCTTTCTATGCATACATTAAAAAAATACCTGTCATTAACGAACTTGCTGAGGATTCTCTAATCATATGGTGCAGCAAACTCAAAGTCGAATAATCTCAGTCGAATTTGTATGCGCAGTAATCCGCATTCTGTTTACATCAGTGTCAATAGACCTCTAAAAACCTACTGTGTGCTGTTTTTTTGTATGATCATAGGACATTATGATACCAAAAGAATACAGAAAACATTGACAATTAAAGAACGCCATTGCTTTCCATACCAAGAGACCTCAACAGCCGTCCTAACATCTTTAGTACACGGGACTACTGCTGGGTTTTATGTTCCATTTCGTGTTTTTTATGTAGGCTACTATGTCACGCAGTTTCCTTTTAGTCATAAGTAGCTAAAAGCTTTAAGCTGTTTTTTTTATTTATTTATTTTTTTAAATTTTGCATATGATGGTCGAATGAATGGAATCGAGAAACAAAGGGAAACGCCATTTTTGATCAAAAATCTTTGTGCATTGCATTATAATTCGTGCACGTTTCTCGATCCTGGTCTTAAGCCCACGCGCTTCTGATTTATCAGTGTTTGTACTCTCATAATGAGCAGTAAAATATGACCTAGTTGACCCAGCGTCCATTAATCTATTGTCTGTGGGAATCAAGCGGGTCCAAACAAAGCGAAACCAACACGTAACGAGTCCTCGTGCGTTTTGCGTGAAAAAAACGGATATCGTTTGCTATAAACGATTAATAAACCATTAGAAGCATTCGCGTGGTTGTATTTTGCATGCGTTTTGTCCATTGCGCTGTAAAAATAATAGCAAGTGCAACGTGGGAAAAAGCGTCCCCGTTATTCTGATGATGCCGAACGCTAGCAAATGCAAACAATAAGCTACATTTGATCTAATATCAGACACGTTTAGCCTTCTCTTTATGCATGTGTTGCTTTATTTTGCATTTGTAATCCAACATATGTATCCTATATCTGATATTCCACACTTACGCGCTCGCTCGCTCGTTCGCTCGCTCCACAGCCTCAGCAGGAGGTCGTTGGTTTTCCTTGCGTTCATATCCATCATGTTTCACGAGGCTGTTTTCGCAATATAATGCGCTTTTCGCGATTTAAAGACACTTAATTGTATTCCCGGGTTTCTGTCGATGTGTAGTTGGATGCCTCCGCTAAGCGACTTGCCCTATCTTGTAGTGAGTCAGGGGCTGGAGCCCCTGCAAAGCATGGCTGCGTTTTTCTCTTTTTCAAAAGAGGGCAGGTCGCTATGCATTATAATGAGTTAAATCTCTCTCCCTCTTTCGCTCTGCCCCTCGCACGCACACACACACACACACATACACACACAGTTGCAAAATTAAAATTGCAATAGACCTATCAACAAAAACATCAAGATTTTGTATCGTTGAAGTGCCAACCCGTTGTGTCTAATGTATATAGCCTACATATCTACTGATATTGCATTCATCAGTGCATTATATAAAACTCAATCTGATGTGTTGCCTGAGCCATAATCTCATTTTAGATTTTCTCGTGCACATTGTCGAATTGTTGCGTTAGTTTTTTGAACGCAATTTGTCCCGTTCAGTCCATTACGACGCCCCAGTTGTCCACGTTATAGCCTATGGAAGAATCAATGCACAGTCGCATTGTATTTGTTACATTTTGTTGCTTCAAAGAATCATTTGGATAGACAAATGACGTTTTATTCCACTGGAATCAGTTGCGCAACCGTAAGTTAGATAACTTAACTGAGATGCAGGCTCATTTGTTTCAGTATTTTTTCTTTATATATAAATAAATATAGGCTATAAGAAGGTTACAGCCAATCGGGATATTCAGGCTGTAGTGCACTAAAGCCTATCCCCTGCAGTAACCTAGCCTACATACCCAAATGATAATTATATAATTTCTTCACGTGCCGTTATCATTATTGCAGACAGAAAACCAAATCAGAATTTATCATGGAAATCTTTGCAATATTTTTGTAAAAATTAAAAACACCAAATTTTGGTGCATTAAATATATTTGCATATAGAAAAACATCTTAAATCGATTTGGTTCCTTTTGGACAAAAAAATGCGTTTGGTTTTTAAAGAAAAGCCAGTGAGACATGATGTTGCATTAATAATTAATCGAAGTATCCTGCCGTTGTCCACCATGTCAGTGGTTGTATTTCTTTTACTTTTAGCATCGACACGCAATGATTCAAACTGCAACAACGCAGAAATATAAAACAGACAAAATGAGAATAACTTTACATAATCATGCCGTTTTGCTTCCGCACAGTGTCTGTCTCTTGATGCAATAGGTTACGGTTTAATGTAGACTTTATTTTTAGGAGGAGCTACAGAGAGTGTCTAAATTCATTTTTTTTATCACACTTGCTTTTGTGATCATAACGTTTCTGTCTGCAACGGAGAACTAGCTGCCAGGTAGATTTAATAACTTGATCAAATGGCACAAATAAAACTAAGACATGATTAATATTCGATTAATAAGAAATTCATTTGCCTTTGCATTGTCAATCAAATCTTGCTACTGCTGCAACTTTAAAGGGAATTTTGAAGAGATTATTTTCCCTGGGAAAACGCCATTGTTCGTCCTGAAACAATGGGAGCTGCAGGCAACCGCAGTGAGGCGGCATGAATGGCGAAGCTCCGGGTCAGTGCATTGGGTCTCAGGCCCCAAAAGCCTTCTTTCCCCGTGCACCACAATGACCCTGCGCGAGGTCGAGGCTCCGCGGGTCACAGGGCATCACCTATTGTTCTGCACTTCAAAACAGATAAACATTTTATTAATAAAGGCTGGCTAGAGGGCCCTGTTTCTCAGAGAAAGTGGGGTAAAGTTGTACCTACGAGTGCTATGGGCCAGAAGGACTTCTGATGTTATGTATGAATAAGGTTAGCCTATATTAGAAGTCAATGATCATCTTTTCCAGGATGAAAGGACCTCAAATATTCGCTCTCAAGTAAGGCCTAATTTTTAGATGTTTACATACAATGTGCAGCTGACTTTTTTGCATTAACTTGCATGTATACCAAATATTGTTTCTGTGTTTTAACCGTGAGCACACGATGTTTTGCTGTAGGTTATTTTTCATTGAAGCCATGATATCTGTCGTGTAAGGATACAAAAAAAAAAAAAAAAAAAAAAGCTTGACGATATAAATTAAGCCTCAAAGAGTTAAATAATGACTTTCTTTACAGGCCCAAAATCATTCTTAAAAATCTTAATGACGTTCTGTTTATGCTAGTTTTTCGTCTCATGCTAAACTTGTGTTTTAGATGTCGCGTCGTTTTAAAATGATGTATTGTGTTGGCAATGCACAGACCATGAGACATTTTTGTTAAGATGAGTGGAAACCATTAATAAATTAATTAAATTGTCAACTGGACGTCAGAACCACGTGGCTTTTTCAACGAAATACGCTGAAATCAAAGTAACTTTGCAGTGTAAGTGAAATGTAAGTACTGTTTTATTGAATTAGTTTACACAAGCACGTATTTCACAGCAATTCAAACCGTGTTCTGAACTCTATACTTCACCACATTCAGGCTAAATAATTGTTTGAATGATTATGCAACGTGGTTTGTGCATTCAAAATATTTAGTTGCGTTCATTTTTCTAAGCTTTCCGAAATGCAAATCGCACAACTTGAAACGCTGATGCTCTAATTTAAATGTCTTTATATTTGTGCAAATTTAACATGCATAATTCTTATACGAGAAACAAATTGCATAACAATCAATTTCAAGACTGCGAATGGAAACTGCTGTGCTTCCGTCACAAATCAAATACATTCTGGTTAGATGACAGGCATCATGGCTCATGCTCCCTGCAGCTACAGATCGAGCTATCGTCATATTCTGTGCGATTTAAAATAATAATAATATAGGCTATTTAAAGCGTTTCCCCCTTTACATCTCTTAACGTTTAGCGTTGACTCGTGGTACAAGGATTTTTATCTTTAAAGGCTCTTCAGATAAACTATCTTGCTACTAGGTAATTGATTTTGTGAGTCTTTATGAACATGTAAATGCATACTTACAGATCTGACCTTCTCTTACAATTGCATTTTGCAGTTTCAAATAACAGATATAGTGCTGTTTACGTACTATTATAGTCAATCAAATGTCTACTTTTATTTAAATTAATGTGTAGAAAGCTAATCACTTAATGATCTGTATTAGTTACTGCTGTGGAAGTATTATCAATTTAATGCCACATTTGGTTTAATTGTTTGTCATTTGCAATATACTGCATCTAAATCATCATAAGCGAAACTGAATCATTTTGATTTGTTTTAAGAGGAATGCAGTTAGCAGCAATGTCTATGTATCAGACCTGTTCAACCCTGCTTAATGTCCACTATGGATTTTAGTATGAGACCACCTCAGTGTTTGTATACTGTATCTGTGCTGAGCAAACTGCAGCGGATCAGTGATCGAATGATGTTTATGAAGTTCCTGTTTAGATTTGTGCTCCTCACCATCCACAATATGCTCTCAGCAGGATTGGGAGGGGGTCTTCCTTTTTCTGTATAATCAGATACGGTCCTCATCTATGTAAAATAGTGTAACTAAGGTTTTCCCCTTCTCACCCACTGTGACCTAATTTAGTTGTTAATAAGCTGTTGAAACTCCTGATGAGTGTTGCTTATGCACTGGACCCTTTTAGTGAGAGGAGTTGAGCCAGGTCAGGACGTATGAGCCAATCAGGATGCACTAGAAGTTTTTTTTTTGCCCTTTAAGTATTTTGTACTGTGCACTTAGCACAAATGGCATGGCTGAATCTGCGTTCATTAATTAAGCTCTTTTTTTATAATAAATAATCTTCATTAGCACTTACTCGCATGCTAAGCATATGTGTGTGTACCATTCATATGCATGAACCATTGTCATTCGAGCATCTAGCACCTTTGTTGTTTTCCTAGCGGGTCGAAGAGCTCATGACTGTGTTTGGGCCTCTCATGTCCTACATCTCTTAGGGTCAAACATGCATGTTGAGGCATCTGATCTACTAGCCACTCTCACACTGAGCTGTTAAATGTCAGAAAGAACAGAGAATGAAGGCTATTACAGTCCTCAGGAGCCTCACTACTTTTATTTCCCTGCCAGCTTCAGTTTTTTTAACTGACAATTAAAGGAGACGAGAAGAAATTAAACAGTAGTGCTCTGACTTGTGTGAACACCCCCGTTGGTCACCTGTCCACACTTAACTCACCTTGCAAAAATGAGCCATTGTTTATATTCAAGGGCTCAGTATAGAGAAAATTGTATCAAATAATTTTAAGCATTTATTTAAAGTTATGCAGAGCTATGCAAGATTCAACTCATTTAAAGCCAGTTTAATGTAATTTAAGTTGAAATTACTTATATATCATCTGAGTTGATTGTACTTAAAATGTAGGCAGCACCTTTTTTTATCGTGCGTTCATTATAAAGGGAATTATTATTATATATTATATATAAGGAGATAGTCATTCATCATCTTGGAATTAAAAACAGTTATTGATAAAATAGAAAATGTGCATACTATGTAGAATATACACAATAAGCACAGTACTAAGAGTAATACGGTTGTATACTATTCTGAACATAGTCTGCTAAAACATTATCAAACTGTATGATGTTGTAATATTTACATAACAATGTGGAATAGCCCTGACTGTTGTAGACCTTCTTAAAGGGATAGTTTCCCCAAAAATGAAAATTGTTATCATCATTGTCTCTGTGCTTTTTATTCACAGTGAACGTCTGTCATGTCGAATGGCGTCTTGAATATCTACCAAAGAACTTCAAGCATTGCGTTCCACTGAAGAAAGAAGTCCTACAGGTTTTGAACAGTATGAGGGTGAGTAAATGAAGACTTTTTTATTTTTATTTTGGGTGAACTACCCTTTTAAGGTTTCATCCATGTAAGGAACATTTTAAGAACATCTGCAATCTCATCCAATGTACCTCAGCACTGAACTACATCCAGATAGATAAATAAATATCCAGGTATCTAGCAAAAAACAGATAATCAAAGATACAAGGCAGCATGGGGATATCTCAATCTGTCATTTTATTACAATGCATCTCTGTGATGTCACCTGCAAAGTGAGATAAATCAGCACCCCAAATAACAGTTATTATGCTTTCTCTGTTTGTGTGTAGGTTGAAAACAAAGAAAACAAATGTGTAATATAGCAAGATTATTACAACATAAACATGCTTAACAGTACATGGACACTTACTGTAATGCTTTTTATTTTTGATAAAAAAATGCCAAGGTTTTCTGTCTGTGTGTGTGTTCCGCATTGCTGCAGTTCATCAAATGCCACAATTGTTCCAATAGGTTTGCATATAGCTTTGCAACAAACATTTTAATCCTTTGAAAATATCACTTAACCCCCACAGATTTTGAAATGCTGTTCAACCAGCTTACGCAGTTCCACTGGAAATAGTCAATTTGTCAGCATAAACAAATAGACAGATAGAACCAAAGGGGCTGGAAATTTCAATGGCTGCTCAAGCTTCAGCATTGCACATCCACCCACACGCGCTACTGAATCTTCATGTGCTTTGGTAGGTCCGCCAAAGGATCTAAAGGCTTAAGCTAAATTTAAATGTATTGATGATAGATTTATGCTGTATATGGTTGTAAAGAAATTTGCATACTTTCTGTAAAAGCACGAAATTTAATTGAGAACTGGGTCTGTTGTTCATTAAAATCTGATTTATGCATTGTTTTTAATTCTTAAAAGCAAAGAGACATTACTACTACAAATGAGCTAATCTAGTATATATATATATATATATATATATATATATATATATATATATAGTAGTTTTGTTGGTGTAATGTAGTTTGGTTGAGTCATATTTTCAACTTCAATAGAACTGGCTGATTTAGATGAAATAACATAAAGCACGTTTTAGCATGTTTTGTGTTTACCTGAAAAAAAGAAAAAAAAATCATATGCAACATTTCACTTTTTTCACTAAGTATATCTTCATAGCCATAAATGGGTGTAAGCGATAAACCACTTTAATATGGGGCCATCAGACATTAAAGTGAATATTTTATTCTTGCAGGCATTATTTGCACCAAACTTCAGTGATCATTTTGGCCATTTATGATGCTATTAATGCATCGAATGATGGGTGAACATATGTTTTTGTGCGATTACTATCCTAGTGACTTGCTGTCCTAGTTGCCTGCTATCGCCTGACTGCTGGAATGAGAATATGTGCCTTGAGTTAATGCTGATTGCAGCAGCTGCCAACACGTGAATCTCCATGGCAACAATAATGGTTGCCTAGCAACCACGTTCTTTTAGGGACACTGGAAGTGCCCAAAGGCTTACTAAAAATATATGAGTATAATTCCCCATTAATGCTTCAGCTACCTTTAGTGCTGCTCCTACTGCATTTACTAACAGTGACGGTCAAAAATGCACAAACCAACTCGCTGAGGGCTGGAATAGAAGTGCTTTGAATTTGGATTGTAATTTCAAATGCATAAACATTTTAAAGCTCCATTTTAAATCAGACTTGAAATAATTGAACATCCACTGTGACTAACACTAGATGTCAGATATATGCAATTCGACATGCCTGTGTTTTTTACAGCGTTCGGATTCATTGCATAAGACTTTGGTGGCTGGTGTAATTGAATAGAGCGTCAGCCATCTTGCAGCACACTCAGCGTGCATCTCGCAGGCTCTTGCTCAGACCCAGGTGGCATGCGCACACGCTGAGGAACAAAGCATTCCATCAGTGCAAATGACATCACTGCAGTCAGCTCAGCTGTTCCGGCCCACATTCTTCTAGAAATTGTGAAAGAGAGTGAGATGGGCTAATGTAGAAGCCCTTTCAGGCACATATTGTGAAAGATACCAGGAGATGCAGTGAAGTATATTCTCTTGTGTGCAGTTCTTAAGTATGGCTTTAGTAGGTTTTGTCTTTGTCTGAAGCTGTTCTGTGTTTTGATGAGGTGGCTAGATGGATTTACACGTGTTTAATGCTCCGTATTTTTCTCTTGCTTTGCACATACTGTACTATAATAATCAATAGTCCACAATCATAAAAGAGCTGACATCTTATTTTTATTTGACCCAGTTTTCAAGTTGGTTCCAAATTATTGCATTTATTGTGCATAGGAAATAACATTGCTGAAACTACCATGCGTACACAATTTTAAATATGACAAATACATAGATACTTGTGTGTGTGTGTGTGTGTGTGTGTGTATATTTTTTATGTGTGTGTGTATACAATATATACTGTATGTATGTATGTATGTGTGTGTTTACAATATGTATGTACTCTATGTATGTATGTACAGTAGATTAGTGCTGTCAAATTGATTAATCATGATTAAATGCATCTAAACAGTTGGGTACATGGTAGCCATAAAGTGATGGACATGGTCAGAAACAATGCTCAGGTAGGCCGTGGCATTTAAACGATGCCCAATTGGCATTAAGGGGCCGAAAGTGTGCCAAGAAACATCCCCCACACCATTACACCACCACCACCAGCCTGCACAGTGGTAACAAGGTATGATGATCCATGTTCTCATTCTGTTTACACCAAATTCTGACTCTACCATCTGAATGTCTCAACAGAAATCGAGACTCATCAGGCCAGGCAACATTTTTCCAATCTTCAACTGTCCAATTTTTGCTGAGCTCTTGCAAATTGTAGCCTCTTTTTCCTATTTGTAGTGTCTTCTGCTGTTGTAGCCCATCCGCTTCAAGGTTGTGCGTGTTGTGGCTTCAAAAATGCTTTGCTGCATACCTCGGTTGTAATGAGTGGTTATTTCAAAGTTGCTCTATCAGCTTGAATCAGTCGGCCCATTCTCCTCTGACCTCTAGCATCAACAAGGCATTTTCGCCCACAGGACTGCCGCATACTGGATGTTTTTCCCTTTTCTCACCATTCTTTGTAAACCCTAGAAATGGTTGTGCGTGAAAATCCCAGTAACTGAGCAGATTGTGAAATACTCAAACCAGCCCGTCTGGCACCAGCAAACATGCCACCCTAAAAATTGCTTAAATCACCTTTCTTTCCCATTCTGACATTCAGTTTGGAGTTCATGAGATTGTCTGGACCAGGGCCACACCCCTAAATGCATTGAAGCAACTGCCATGTAGTTGATTAGATAATTGCATTAATGAGAAATTGAACTGGTGTGCTTTAGGTGAGTGTATGTGTGTATACTGTATATATAGACATAGTGTGTGTGTGACACATACACATATATATATATATATATATATATAATAGGTAATAATGAGGTAAAAATTATTTTACATTTTAATATATATATATATATATATATATATATATATTTTTTTTTTTTATTATTTTATTTATTTTTTTCCAGTAAAGAAACATATTTTTCCATTTAAAGACTTAACCACAGGACCTGTCAGATCAGCTTCAGAATATCCACTATTTTCCCAGCATGCCACTATGGAGGCTTTGGTGAAGGGGCGCACCTGCTTGCAGGCTGATAACGCCTCAGCCGTACAGTGGATAGGCCAACTTTCCTATCTTTCACTATTGATCCCCTCTCAGGAGATAATGGCTCTCAGACTTGAGTAACTGACTGATTATAGTCACTTGATTCCTTCCCTCTCTCTCTCTCACACACACACACACACACACCAAGTTCTGCCGAGAACACAATAGCGAACCCTCTCCTCTGGCACTGAAGGGGGAGTTAATGCACGTGCAGCTTAAGCTGTCACTGCAGCGAACTGGGCTGGTCTGCAGCCGCTGGCACGGTGCCATTTCTGCCGTGTGCCCGCAATGTTCCTGTGCATCCACTGCTTGGCCAAGCCCCGCCAGGCGCTCTCTCATGCAGAAGAGGGCTGAGGTGGTACTGGCTGAGAGCCAGGACGTGTGCGTGCGGGATGGATGCCATGGGTGCAACGCTACAGGCTGGCAGCAATGGGGAGCATGACGGTATTCAGAGTGGGTGAATGTGCTTTTTGTCTCTGCGCACAGTGCCAGACAGCCTCTAATGAGACGCGTCTTTGTGGCAGGCCTCTCGACATCAAGTGGGCTGGTGGGCTCATTAACCTGACGATGGCAAATAAAAAGCCCCACACAAGAGATGCCATGATAGCATACTTAAGGCTGTTCGAACCCTCTTGCAAGCTTTGTTGCCACGGAATTGATGGAACAGCACGTGTGAGAGTAGCTTCAGGTGTTTTTCTTAGTGTCACATTTCTGCTTTCCCCTAAAAATAACTCTGACACAACATTTCATATGCCCAGTATTACCAACAACGATTTACATATTACTTTTTGAGGACAGTTAAACAAATAGTTCTGCTTTTGTGATCATGCTTGGCACATTCTCCATTCTGAGAAGAAGAAAGAGCCAATAGTTTTGCCAAAATGGACTTTTGGATTAAACCTATAATGCATGCTTTTTTGTTTGTTTTTTTGAAGAGGGTTTGGCTCAGTTTTCTCTGCGCTTAGCAATATGCTTTTATCGAAGCCTGTGGTTTCAGTTTTTCTAATTATCTGGACTATCCCTCTGCAGTCTGATTGTATATTTTGAATATTTAAAGGGATAGTTCACCCAAAATTGAAAGTTCTGCCATCATTTACTCAATATTTCTGAAGAACATGCTGTTTCATAATCATGTTCTTCTGTACAATTCTTCTAAACTATATTCGTCTGTGCATTTGAGTTCATAATTAAGAGATAAGGGGTCATAATTATGAGATAAAAAGTCAAAATTATGACAAAAGTAAAGATTATGATTTTATAATTATGATATGGCAAAATTGGCGCAAAGTCGTAAAATGAGATAAAAGTCGAAATGCTGACTAAGTCGTAATTATAAGATAAAGTTGAGAAATTTACACAATTCAAATTTGTGGTAAAAAGTCATGACTTTTTATCTCATAATTATGATTACCAAAGCATTTTTTTTCTTATGTGGCAGAAATGTGTAATAAATAAATCATCAAATAAATGATGCCATTTTTGGGGGAACTATCTCTAAGAATATAGATACATAAAGAGCTCTTTTTAGCGGTTTGATGTTTTAAAGCATATGATGCAGACTCTTTTTATGATTTCTGAAGCATTTGATCGGGTGCCTCGTATATGTTAGCCTTAATTAGATATTCAGCATTTACCTTATTTTCATGTTTTTCTTCCTTTATGATTCTTAATGTGATTTACTTTCTAAATGATTTTCCACCGTTTAGGACACACAGAAACATGCTGTCTTTTTCAGGCTGGGATGTGGGAGCTCATGCTAAGGATTAGCATTAGTCAGGGTCGTCCTGCAGAGAGAGAAAAAACTGAATATCGGTATAAATATCAAAGGGATGACTGTGTGTGACACTGACAAATTGCAGTTGAGGCGCCATTAATTAAACGGGATCAGTAATGTGTGTTTAAATGAATTTACTGTTGCATTATTGATTCGCTCGCCGCTCAAATTATCTTTCTAGGTGCATATGGAGGTTGCGGGTCCGGCTCCCCATGAAGGATTTGTCAGGGTGAGGTCTGTGGATGTGATCTAGGCCTAAGGATGTGCCCGTCCCCATTTATCTGCCGAGGAAAGCCTGGGGGGATAGAGGAGGGGTGGTGGTGCTTGCCGGCTTTGTTTGCATTCAAACTGCAGATAACAAGGAAGCCCGGCTCAGAGAAATCGCTGGCGCTGGCCGTGCTGCCAGACTGAATGGTGAATTAGAGAGGTGTGCTTGCGTACTTCACACATGGCTGATTGTTTAGTGCACGTGCTTTGTTCTTTTCTCGCATTTTTTCCTGCTTTTTTCTTCTTCTACCAGAAATAAAGTGCTGACAGCATGCTGAAGCTTCTTCTATCTGTGTTTATTTTGCCTGTGAACCATTTGAGCGCAAGATAATGTCTGATTGGCTTTACTTTGTCGGCATGCGGAAAATAGATTTTTTGGAGGGGATGGAATTGAAACTGCTGCTCTTTTCTCTTTCCTCTTTCTAATGTGAAAAAATAAATGAAAATTCTACACTTAATCAGCCCATAAAAGCACATATCTAACAAAGCCCCCTGCTGCTCTAACATAGATCTGAATTATATTCGATTACATCTATACAGGCTCTCCATTGCATTAAACACCAACCAGGCCTGTGACATTTTCTTTGCATTGTTCCCAAGGGCAGATATCGAGTCTGTCCATGCATCCCAGCATGCCCCTGGGTTCTGGCTGAGTGAGGGAGAGAGTGCGTTAACACACTGCAATTTGTCAGGACAGCAGCATTCTCTGAATTGCAGTTCATTGACAGGTACACAATGCACCAAAGGCAAGAGCTCTGACTCGATAAAAGTGAATGATGCCCTCTGCTAGATGTTCGCTCTTTCTAATTTCCTGTAATGGACTTTTGTATGCTTTGAGATTTGATTTAAGTCAAAGTGGTCAGTTTTAAGAGTCTGTTAGCCAGTTTGCTTCCTCTCTAATTGTTTCAGAGTAATACAAACGCGGTGTGTGAAATGCTGCCTCTCAGCTGCGTGTGTATAATCAAAGACACAGTATAGAAATCAACCTAGTTTGCCACCTGCCTCAAATATCACTCCGTTCATAATAACTCTGATTCTGATTTACTTGAGTTCATTATTATCAGACATAAGAGTGTGCAGTAAGTCATCATCTGTTTTGGTTTATAGGTATACAGAGAAATATTGGCATTTCTTTGTCTGCAGCAATTCACAGTGCTGAATGCACAATAAAAGTGATTCAAAGGAGCTGATGATCTTATTTTTTTACAATGTTTGTATTGACATTTTGTTTGGGTTCATGATTGGTGCCCTTAGCTAACCACAGAAATAACTGTCATTATATAGGTTTGACAGCAACTTAGATGCTGCTGAACTGCAAAAAATAAAAAATGCTATAATAAAATAATTGGTAATTAATTTAGTGAGGCTTGTGCTTAAATAACAAGTGAAAATCTGCCAATGAAACAAGACTTTTTTGTTTATTCAAGATCTATTCTTAGTTGACAAATCAATTTTGCTTACATGTAAGTGTAAAAAAAAATCCCGTATTTTTTACGGAATAATGCTGGCAACTTTGGTTGCCAGAACAATTCTGTAAAAAAATACATTAAAACTGTAATCACCTTTACAGTAATAAACTGTATTCTGAACAACATTAAATGTAACATAAAACCTTACTGTACATAACTGATTAGAAAAAAACAAGAAAATTATGAGGAAACATAGTTATTTCAACAGAAATACATCAAATGTGAAGTGTGACGCAGGGAATTGTGGGAATGTCATTTACGTTTTTTCACTGTAAATTATACAAGGAGTTGTTCTTTTTCACTTTCCAAAACTGTAAATTTAACAGTATTTTACAGTAAAATTATATCACAGTTATTTACTGTATATAGTACGAAAACTTTCTGTTAATCAATTAACAGTTTTGCACTGTAGCATTTTTACAGTCTTTTACCGTTAAAATGAAAAATTCCGATTATTTTTTACAGTAAGATAAAGCACTTCTTAATTAAATAATTGTATTTTTCAGCCTTGTTTTCCAATGAAATATCTAAACAATCTTATCTTGAATTCAATTTATTGTATAAATTTAGGCCATTACTATATTTTTTGGTGAAATTGTAAACAGGCAAATAAAACTAACTCAATCAGTAGATGGATAAATACATCTGTCAAATGCAACAAAATACATATTGCATGTAATACATAATTATTCATTTAGTCATAATAAATACATAAAATTATATTATCACAATTTAAGGAATTTGTTTTCCTGTGAAATGATATATGCTTTTATTTTATTAATTGTAGTTTAATTTATTAATCTTTTTGTATTTAATTTCTTGATTTATTATTTTTGCTTTGTAGCTGATTTTTTTATTTTATTTTTCAAGTCTCTAAAACAAATAAGTGTCTTGATCAGGTTAATTAAAAAATTTGCATTACTGTCCTCCTCGGCACAGGATATCTTTGGGTCTGTGGCGAGGTTGGCTAGATTCCCATGGCACACAGAGCAGCTGCCTGAGTTTCAGGGCTCTGGATAAAACTGTTTTTCTTCCCTGCCGAGAGAGCATAATGACAGTTGGGCCCTATGGGCCTGCCAGCCATCTGCAGGTACAGGTACACTCTCCACCTCCAGCTCTCTCTCTCTCTTTCCGAGCAGCGCGGCTCCAGCTAACTTCCTCTGCACTTTACACTTGTTGAACGTACCCTTTCCATCTGTCCATCATGGCGCCTGCTCCTAGTCTTGGCATGCATGTGGTGCATCTGCTGCCAAGGGAGGGATAGAGGGAGAAAAAGAGAGCTGGTGAGAAGGAGAGCAATAGCAGGCAGTATAGGGCAGATAGCGTATGACATTGTGACAGCAGACAGAGGTCAAACTCAGCAGGCACAGAACCAAGCAATATCATCAGAAGTGGCGCTGTGGGCCTGAACCCCAGAGGCCGACCTCCCTGCCACTGCGTCCAAATCTCTAAATCTGTTTTTTGTTTGTGCTATAAGTTCATTTCATGCAATTACGTTGTCAATATGTTACAAATAAGCAGCTCGTTTTTTGATCTCTGCTGATTTATTTCATGCTTATGCAAGATTTCGCATGCGTGTGGTTTACCTAAACATTGCCGCGCTCGATGAAAACTCACAAAGCCGTCGTGGGATGACCTAGATAACTGAAGCTGAAATGCTGCTCACCCACATAATATTGCCAGATAATTTATGCAGGATTGGCTCGTTTATCTCTTCTAATCGCGGTGGTTATCTGGAGAGAAAAAACAGCAAATGTCATTTTCTCTGCCACACAAAATTTATATATTTTAATGCAGATTTATTACAAAAATATTAGAGATGCAGTTGCAGGCAATGTTTATGTTGAGTATATTATTAATAAACAAAAAGAAGTGCTACTCGTGCCCAAATGCAGATCATTTTAATTACAGATGAAGGTATACAATTAAAAGGATTTGCATTTGAGGAGTTGCGGAGTATTCATTTATATATACATATATACAAAAAACGTCAAGTAACACATTGAATTAAACGTTTGATGGGAAAAGTTTTATTAAATAAAATATATAATATAATATATTTATTAAATATAATAAATATATAAATAAAATATACTTTTATTTAATAAATATGACACTGTTATTGAAATTATTTATTATTGTTATGTATTTATATTTTATTTAATTTTCATACATGCATACACACAGATTTATTACAATATTTTTTTCATCCCTCACTCCCACATGCCTATGCACTAAACACACAGTCATTATTCTGTGCTGCTATCATGACCCCTGCACACATGCAGCATATGAGCTGGAGAGACGGAGAGGAGGAGGGGTGGAAGATGATGGCGTCTTCCTTTCTTTCCCTTCCTCTGTCCCTGTCACTCCCTCTATTTCCTCTTATTCCAATTTTTCATTCGGTTTCACTCCAATTTTCCATCTTTCGTGCTCACTTTGTTATTCATCTCCTGTTCGTTCCGTATCCACCGACACACAATGGATAATGAAAGTCAAATAATATCTCTGTTTGGCAAATGGCGTTCACCACCTCAGCCTAAACTGCACTGAAGGTTCAATTAATCTCTTTTTGACTGTGTGTTTATATGCAGGAAAATATCATCTAGTGTAGAAGATGATTTAAAATAGAAAAGATCTAATGTAATTGAACTAATACATTTAAGGTTGTTTACAAATTGCTTTGTACTGGTATGCACACAGTGCTTATGCATGTACGCCTGCATGCTTTCATGAGCATGTGTGTGTGTGTGTGTGCTCACTGGCTCTCACAGACAGTTAATAATGTTGCATATTAATCAGGGCCCAGACGCCCTATGGCGGATCAAAGCCTTCAGGTTGAGATTTTCTGCCATTAATTTTCTGAGGATGTGGAAGAGGCATTTAACCCAGCTGGGGCTGCCAAATAGAAGGCAAAACGTTCAATGTCCTTCCCATTACATTCTCCTAAAAACCTTAAATGCTCCTTAAAGGGATAGGTCTCGCAAAAATAGGTCTTCCGTATTCTGTGAAACGCAATATTTTTTTTGCAGAATGTCTGAGCTGCTTCCATACAGTGAAAGCAAATAGGGAACAGGTGCAAAATAGCACTATAAAAGCATCAATCCATATGACCCAAGTGCTGTAAAACTTCTTAAGCTGTTTTTAGCATTGTGTGAGAAATAGACTGAAAGTCTATTCTTTGAAAATCATTGAAATCCTTTCTGGATTGCCTTTGTCACTATTCACGGCATTTCATGGAAAAGAGAAAGTAAGTCAGGCTTGCGTATAAATGATTACCCCCATTTTATCCCTTTAAAATATCCCAGTGTGGTGACATTATTTAATTCTGTTGGCAAAAACATTAAAATAATTTTTTTTTTTTGCTAAACATTATACATTTTTAATTTTAAAGGTGCTTAAATGTATTCCGTCTTAAGCAGCTAATTTTGTGTTATATATTATGTATCAGTATTTTTGCATCCTTTAGTTATCAAACACATGCAGTTTTTGAGTGCAAGCCCTCTTGTTTCTTTTTGTTGTCTTATATCACCCAGGTCTAAGTCTAGGTTAAGCATGACCAGGTGCAGGAGAAAAGTCTTGTCTTCCTCTCAGCTGATTAGTGGAGCTGCTTCATTGGTGCAAATGAGGAAGCTTTTATCCTGCTTGAGTATAATCTGCTTGCATCTTTATTGGCTAAAATGCTGGCATGACCCAGGCTGGCCCAGGTACTGTCCTCAAAAAGGATACTGACACTAATGCCTTCTGACACACACATCCCCCTGCCCTTCCCGTTAAAGGTACACACACACACGCTGTGGAAAAGAAATCTCCAAAGCCTATGCATGCACTTTTCAATTACGCTATTTGTGCAAAAATATTCTAAAAAATATACACCATATTAAAATACACAATCGCACTGAAGGCGAAGGCCATAGCTGTTCGGATTTTGTGTAATGGCTGCCTGTTTTCTTCTTATCCTCTTTTGTCCTTAAAAGACGCTGCCTTGCCTAGCTGCACAGATCCTTGGAGCTTCTTTCCTATCTGTCCGTCCCTCTCTGTGCTGCAACACAGCCTGTTATTTCAAGGAAAGTGCAACCTTTGCCTTGGGCTTTAATTATGTTCAATTTGCCAAGCCGAGCCTGAAAAATTCAGAGGGTAAAAAAGCTCTATGACCTATTTATTAATGCTGCGTTGGGTCTAAAGCTACACTGAGATCAGCACTGAATCACTCAACAATAACACCCATCTCTGGAGAACAGAATGCATCAATTGCGCTGTACTCATCTCTTACAGCACGAAAAATCATTATTTTATAATAGATCACTGACCAGTTAAATTACTTTGTCATTTTTAAAATAAATGTAACATTTTGTAGTTGTGTGTGATCGTATTTGGCGTATATTACTTAAAAAAAGAGATGTTTTAAAAACCCAAATATATATATATATATATATATATATATATATATATATATATATATATATATACTAATTTTGTCTTTATTATTATTATTTTTTTTGGCAATCGATTTTTGGTTTGTTTTTTGTGTTCTTTGTACTGTTTGGTTGAGCTCTGCTCTATCTAAAGCGGTTGAAGAGCGAATTCTTTGTGTCGATACAGAAGGAAAAGCATGAATGATTTATGGGTCAATCTGAAGGTTTCCCCAGCAGTGCAGTCACTTCTTCAGCCCTACAGCAGGCAGAGACCCCCTTCTACACACTGAAGTCATGCAAATGAGAACGTTCTCTAGCCAAGGCATTTGACAATTAGTTTTATTTTTAGAGCTTGTCCGAATTTAACAATTGAGGCAAGCGTTTGTTCAGGGAGTCTCAAAGCGAGCGAGAGAGCGAATGTGTGCATTCTGATTTAGGTTAAAAATACGTGAGGAATATTATGACACATTTGACGTAATACAAATTTTATGTGATCGAATACAGAATGAGAGTTATCTCTCCGTCTAGGGTGCGTGGAATATTTTACAAACATTACATTTATCTGAGGAGGGCTTGGTATTTTATAAATCAGATTAAAAATGTGTGTGCTCTATGACAATCATCATTATGTCTATTGAAAATTCCAAATTAAACATGGAAACCCATGTGTGTGTGTGAGAGAAAGAGATAGATAGAGTGAGAGTGGAAAGTCCTCTGCCATTTCACCTTCCTCTCTCTCTCGATAGCACACACCTCTCCATCTTCACAAATGAACTGCGTGGGAAAGATGTTATCAAGATTGTATTCAGTTCATGTCAACATCATGATTTACTTTATTTTAGAGAGCAACCACTTTAATATTCAAATGCGGAAAAACGCTTTTGTTATTACAGTCACTGTTCATCCACAATGCAAAAAGAATCATGTAAATTTACTGATGATATGTTTATGGTGTTAAAGAGTTCATTTGTAGTTATAATAGTTAGAAAGCAAAATATCTTCTGAGATCTACTATGTTTCCATGTTTTTGACACACTGTTACCCTGAAGCCTGCACAGAAATAGAATCCAGATTGCAGTTTTAACTGAAGTGCGTTTGTCCCGCTCACCTTCATCTCTTACCCGGGTTCCCTACTGAAAAACACAGAGGATTCTGAGAGCGTTCAATTCTTTGAATTTTTCTAAAAGCAATTTTTTTTTTGGTATCTTCTGGTTTCAAAATTAGTGTTTGACTCTCAGGATGACCCTGAAAAGAAAATAGAGTCCCAACCCTATGACCCTTAATTAATCCTAAAAAGGGCCTTAATTATCTGTATTTAAGTCTTAATTCTGCAAACATTGATTTATTAAACGTTGATTTTAATTATAAACAGGCTGATATTACACTCAAATATTGTCTTATTTTCTCCATTTATAGGTGATACACTACCGTTCAAATGATTGCGGTATTTTTTTTTAAAGAAAGTATTACATTTATTGTGGAATAATCCATTAGATAAAAACAGTCAAATAGCCTACATTTATAATGTTACAGAATATTTCAATTTCAAATAAATGCTGTTATTTTGGACTTTATTCATTAAAGAATCCTGGGGGAAAAGTATCATGGTTTCCTCAAAAATATGAAACAACTGTTTTAAACATTGATAATAAGAAATATTTCTTGTGCACCAAATTAGCATATTAGACTGATTTCTAAAGGATCATGTGACACTGAAATTAATGATGCTGAAAATTCAGATTTGCCATGACAGGAATAAAATGACATTTTACAAATATTAAAATAGAAAAGAGTTATTTTAAATTATAATAAATTTTCATAATATTGCAATTTTTAATGTTTGTTTTTTAATCAAACAAATGCAGCCTTAATTGGTGAGCATAAAATATTACTTTCTAAAACATTCAAAATTCTTACAGACGGTAATATATATTCCCATTTCTGGATGATATCTGAATGCAATATAAAGATGATGTAAACTGCTAAATTAACCTCAATAGATATGGAGTTGTGAATAATAAGATCAGCTTTCATGGATGCAAATAAACAAATGCTAATATCCCCCAATTATTCATGGCAATAAAGACTTCTTGCGTGTAAATAATTTGGTCCAAGACTGCTGCAACTAATATTTTGCATATGCACACAGTTATATAAATTCTAAAGGGTCGTTGAAGATGAAGCTCTTTTAGAAGTTTGTACAATAAAATAAATGCATCCATCATCTAATCTTTCCACCCATAATAGTATGCTACAAGGATGTCTGACCTCCAAAATCCAGGTAGAGGTACAAAATATCAAAGTTGTTGAATTTCATCCCATATTAACATGTAGCTCGCAACCCTCCAATGGCTTCATTTATGGTTATTTGTTTACTTTCAATTGATAGAGAGATGCAGCATTGCTATATTTAAGCATCATTACACTGGTGGAGAGTAGCTCCATCTCACTTCACCTACGATTTCAGTTAATCGGTCTGTATTGATCTCCCTGATGACGACGCATTTGATTGTGTTTTGACAGAAAATGTCACAACGCTATAATCTTTGTTGGTGGTGGCAAAGAGCTTTCAGAATAGACTCACAACACATTTAAGGCCTATTGTGTCACAATATAAAGACCAAGTGCATCACTAATGCAATTTGACTAGACCGAGCAATTGTGTGGAAGAAAGTAGCGCGATTCATGGGAGGAGAGAAGCTTTTAAACTGTCACCTCAACTGTCTTCCCTTCCAGAGAGGAAACCTTTTAACTGGGAATGTCCTCATGGTGGCCTAAGTTCTCTAATGGTGGAAAAAAGTGCCTCCTCCTCCCATAATAGGGTGACGATCTTTGTTTTTTTCACCCGTTAAGCATTTGTCTCATTCTCTTTAAGGAAAGATACTAGATTGAATGGAAGTAATGGTAAAATGTATAGTCAGTTGTTGTGGAACACAGTTGGCCCTATCATAAACTAACACATTCTCATCCCAAGACATCATCTAACTGACGCTTTTGACCATACGTCAACATCAAGTTTTAGGGTACCTTTAACCGTTAGTTGATGACTCAGGCGTCATCCAACTACATTTACCTTTAGGGTCAGTTAGATGACGCTGGGTAGGTTTAGGTCTGGGGTAGGGTTAGGATTAGATAGCGTCATCTAACTGACGTTAAAGGGACCCTAAAACGTTGGATGTTGACGTATGGTCAAAAGTGTCAGTTAGATGACGTCTTGGGATGAGAATGGGCAGCATAAACCTGGCGCAATGCAGCGCCAAGTGTTTTTTGCTAGTTTCAGCCCGACGCAGTTATCATTTTCACGTCCTGTGCCACTTGTTTAAAAAGCAAATGCATTTGCGCCTATCTGTGTTGCCAATAGGTGTGCTGGTCTGAAAACGATGTGTGTTCAGGGGCATTGTTGGCGCTTTGATATTTTGAGACAACTGAAATTGACTGTGCCATTGACCAACAAAAACTTGGTCCAAAGTCAATGGCGCAGTAATGTGCGCATATAGGCGGGTCTACAATGTGCCTACTAATTACACACAGGGACGCGCAGCAGCATTAGGATTACAATGTAAAAGATTTATATTGTTTAATATAAAGATATGGTGGAATCCGGCTTGTCCCGTAGATGGTGTCCTTGCGTGCTTTAACCTTGCGTGCGGACGATGACGTTTACGCTCTTGAAAAGTGTTCAGTCTTTCTGCTCACAAATTCTGTCATGTAAATTGCGAATTCGCCATGGCGTGAGTGCAGTTGGCTTTTAAAGGTAATGTGAAATGAGACATTAGGCACGTTACGCCCAAAAAATTATTCATTAAGAGAATTGGGACAACCCTTTCAGACTTTGCGTTGGGCAGTGGGCACACCTACCATTTTTCCCATCTTTAAACTAGCAAAAGTGGATTTGGACACGTCCTAATGCCTGGTTCAGATTACACGATTTTTTTTTTGTCTGTTACGATAGTCACTGTGTCAAATTACACGACTTTTGACTTAAAATCTGGACAAGACACATGTCAGACTACACGTTGCTTCCTGACCAGTCATCGCATGCTGTCTTTAACGGCGCTTGATGTCATCGAGAAGGCGAAACTAGTAGCGAGTGACTTCCGGAAACGAACGTAAACAAACAATGGATGAAGCGGTGAGTGTTGTATTGGCTGTCCTGTGTTCAGAAAAGTAAAAAAGAAAGAAAACTCGAAAAATGGACACGTTCCTGGATTGCTCGAAGAGGACAGTATGGGCTGTCAATCCTCCAAAGAGAACTTGAGGTAAAATATTGTTTTCTTATATATTTTTACTTTTAGTTTTAACGTTAGCACCATCGTCTCTCTTTCTTTTCGCCATTTTTAAAAGTTGTGTACGGAAAAGCTTGTGCTCCTATTGGTCAACCCCATACACGTGACGGAACCGTCGTGGACAACTGTTAAAAAAATTAAACATGCTAGTCTTTTTGTCGTGATGTCGTGAAGCATCGCAGACGTGACGTAGGTTGTCGCCCACTATGATATACACTATACGAGATGATAAGATCGAATCTTGCGTCCCGACGCCTGTTGTTGTTTACGAATCCCACGATACCCTATGTCAAACGGATCATGCAAAAATCGGGCTAAAATCGTGTAATCTGAACCAGGCATGAGTGAACATGCACCCTGCGCTTTAGACCTTGCGCTTATGATCGTTAAAATAGGGCCCAGTTATCCCAGCCCCATCTGAAAGTCTTTTAGCTTACTCATAAAAAAATTTCATTTACTTACCCTCATGTTGTTCCAAACATGCTTTTCTTTCTTCTTTTCATGCTCTTTTGCTGTGCAATTACAATAAACAGAGGAGCTCTTCAAAAGCTTTCAAGCTTCAAAAAGGATGCAAATCCACAGTAAGAATGTCATAAAAGTAGTCTATGACTTGCACAGTGTATTTCAAGACTTAAGATAGATTTGTGTGGTGTCAACAAATTATTCTTTGGAGTCTAGGATTTATTTTTAGACATTTCTAACAGCAATTATCTTTGGTTTCCTGGTGTCTGACTCTCTGAATGACCCTGAAAAGACATACATTGGCGGAAAATTGTGTTCAATTTATTTCAGTGAATAAGTTGATTCAGTTCACAATTCTGTCTGTGATTCATTCACAAATTACACTGATTCGGTTCTTGAGTTCACCCACTGACTCTTGAGGTATTATCGGTTAATAACGACTTGGATTCAAGTCATATAAACTGCTTTAATGATACATATGATTCTTGGGGTTTTAGCATCCTCTTTCATGATTCAGTCTCCATTTATTGTAATTGCATGGAAAAGACTGCTCAAAATGTTCAAAACTTCTCCTTTTGTGTTCCGCAGAAGAAAGATAGCGAGTAAATGATGAAAGAGTTTTCATTTTGAGTGAATGATTCATTTAAGCCTGGGGGAGATGAGATGTCAGCCATGATTCAGAGTGGCTCCTTTTATCAATTTGTTTATTTCCTCTTCTTGTTTCTTGATCTCAGCAGGAGAATCTCTGGAAAATATGCAAGTGAAGTCATTCATTTTGATATTTTTTCCCCATACTTAGCAACCCACACAGCTCTGTATCATGTAAATAAAAGCTTTTTTGGATGACTCCAAATGCTGCAGTGAAACTCTCTGTTACTGTGGAATAGAAGTAAATAAATGTACAAAAAGTTCAAAGTTAAAGATTGTTTATTTTAAAAATGAAATTATCATTAGCCATGACAAAGATGATGCGCCTGCGTTTCGCGCACCAAGCATGAATAATGTATAGTAAGCCTTGGGCTATAGATTAAGTGTGAATATTCATTAATTTGTTTGCCCTTTGGGAGGTTATGCATATTCAAACAAAGGCGTGCTCAAGCCCCATGTTTGCCAACTTGTCTGTCCACAGTTTGTGCGAGTAAATGATGGAATAAGTGCCAAGCTCACTTCAGTTGGGCTCGAGTCACTGTGTCTGTCCCTCTTTAAGGACATCATGTCAACTTTGCTAGTGGGTAAATAGTTTAAACTTAGACTACTTATTTCACAGAAGGAACCCACCTAGCTCTTTAAGTGCTAAATCACTAAATCCTATTACTTAGCCAGAAAGAATCCGCTCTGATTGCACTGATAGGATGCAGAAGGCCTGTGCTGCACAGGTCAAGACTAATAAGCCTCAGAATAGCCAATTGGCTTCAAACAGGGACTGTCCCAAACAAACAAGTTCAAACTATAGTCCGTCCAACTGATCTTTCTAGTTGCAAACCCTTCCATAACACTTCTAATCATAGAGAGTATGTTACACCAGCAGGTGAGGACGTGAATCAAGGGTTCAGGTTTAGGTGGGTGAACATAACGGCCATGAGTCCCTGCTGGTAGATGTCGTTACTACACCATCTGGACCCCCAAAACACTCCCCAAAACATTGGGACCACTGAAAAAAAAGTAGCCCATTTATTTATTTGTACGTTTGTTTAATTATAAACAATAATAAAACACTAGTTACTATCCCTAATTATTACAATTATAAATTATATTACCGGTAATTAACTTTTTGTTTAATGAATGAGAATAATTCACTAGCTAGTAGCTACTATTCCGAATTATTATAATTGAAAATTATTATTATTTAATAATAATAATAAATTATAATTGACTAATATTCACTATAGCTAATTATTTAATTCCAATTATAAAATAATAAGTAGTAGTAGTATTAGTGGAATTTATTTTTGTTTGTTAAAAATAGATAATAATAAATCACTAAATAAAATTGCAAATTTTTTAATGTATGTATGTATTTATTTATTTATTTAGGGCTGTCAAACGATTAATCATGATTAATCGCATCCAAAATAAAAGTTTGTATTTACATAATATATGTGTGTGCACTGTATATAATTATTTTGTATAGATAAATACACACTCATGTATGTATATTTAAGAAAAAAATATTATTTATATCTAAAAAATGTATATATATAAATCTATATACAGTATACATTAAAATATTTCTTAAATGTATACAAGCATGTGTGTATTTATATATTTATATATATATATATATATATATATATATATATATATATATATAATTATACATAGTGCACTCACATATATTATGTATACACATACTTTTATTTTGGATGCGATTAATCGTTTGACAGCCCTAATTTATTTATTTGAGGGCTGTTAAATGAGTGATGTACATTTTTTAGATTTTTTTGAATATTTATATATATTTCTTTATTTTTGCCTGATGTCAAGGACTTATTGAAGGACTTGGGACCACATTTTTATGGTGCCATCAGTGATTCATTTCCATGGCGTCATTTTCTTGCTTGTCAAGTGCAATTGGTCACGTTGCATTTACAAATAGCTTTCTCCAGGTATTATAGACCACCTTGATTTGAATGATAGTGGACATGTAGCACATGATGGACATTTGAAGGACAATTATTCAAAACATCCTAGTGAAAGCTTGTGAAAATTTGTAAGGTGAAGTAAAAATGATCTTACTCTACTTTAATGAAAAGCTGTGTCATAAATAATGATTTATCCCCTCCACCTCATCCTGCTCTGCAAACATTGCATTCACACTGGTTACAGCACCACTCAAATACAATGCAGAAATGCTAATGAGGAGAAATAGCTTTTGTTTAGATGTTGATTTGCACAGAGTTCATCAGCAACCTCGAGCTCTTGCTCTCCTCGGAGTGAGGGGTGGGGTACTGAATCGACCAAGATGAATGACTCATTAGCTGTAGATTGATCACAGGCTGTAGGCCCACATGGACATTTCAGTCATTAATATTCCAATTTAATTATTCAGCCGGCTCGGCATGCATGTTGACTTTGTAGCCCTAATTGACACGTCACCATGTGATATATGAATTATAATAATGAACGTCATTTTGGTTTTAATAGTTTGTGTGTTATTCGCAACGTGTGTGTGTGCAAGTACGTTCATGCACCGAGGATTCAGTAAACATTCGGGCATTAATCAATACAGTCCAATCAGTCTGTTATGTCTCTGACCTAAAAGGTCATCATCATTTCTATATGCAGTGGCTTTGATAAAACCAAAACTTTAAGCTATGAAGGACCTAATTCTGTACGTAGGCAAACGCTCAGTGCGGGATGGCCCAGATAGCCTGTGGGCTTTGGTGGGTTGTGTTCGAGATAAAACCAGTGTGTGTTTTGTCATTGTTAACACTTCCTGTTCTGACGGCTGTATGTTCTCCGTCTGTGGAGTCATTTGTCATTGCAGTGTAGGTGAAGAGACAGTCTTGTTTCGGCTTCTCTGCTTCTGTTACCTGTGAACTGAAAGGAAAGAGAAAAGTTAATTTCCTCTTCCCACCTGAGTAACATGATGAATTACGCATGCATTTATACCTATGTCTATTTTATTTCACTATTCCATACAATCTGATCTGGTAAATAGGTGATTTATCAATGCATAGCCGCTGACATCTCTCGCTATAGTGCGAGAGGTGAATAAAAACCTGTGCATCAGCATGTCTAATCTCAAAGGCCATAATCTGGGATTATTTCTCATGCGGAAAGAGATCCGTTTTGGTGCAATATTGGTGCATCTTGCCATGCTTTTGCATAAAAGTGCGTGCATGTGTGTTATTTCAAAAAAATTGCGTGTGTGTGTTGAAATGCACTCACGCATGCATAAATTTTTATACATGCACGTGTATGGCACCATAGCTGTCATTGGGGTATAGGAGGAGCATGATCAGTGGCGAGTGGTTGGTTTTTGGCTTAAGCCTCTGTGTTGCCGGATCTGAGAAACAGCTCAGATAGGGTATAAATGATTATACATGACAGAGCTCAAGACGCACGTTTTGGCAAAAGACCTTCACGATGATCAGACCTGGCTAATAAATGAGTCAGTTCTAGGAAATTCTATAAAATGCTATAAAACAAGTGCTTTTTCAGTTTGGTCAGGTGTTTTTAAGAGGAAATATTTGTAAGGTTATATACAGTACTATTGTTAACTACTACTATGTGCTTAACTCAAAAAATTGTAAGTTAAAGACACTCCAAAAATTATTTCTAAAGGATGCTTTTAAAAATATGCAGACTGTCTTATTTCTATTTTCTATATTCTATGTTTTTCATATATTAACATATTTATTAGCTTTAATAATGTATGTCTTATTTACCAGTGGTTGTGTAACTCTCATTTCGAGTGCTGCGGGCTGCATTATCTCCTGCATTATCTGTCTTTTTCCTGTTTTTTAGCACCTTGGATTACATTTCCAGCAGTGTTTGTTTTAATAAGTTCCTCTCAGATGGACTCAGAGGTTAATGTAGAGCAGAGGTAGTTTCTCGCCTGCAGGCGCTGCATAAATGAGATTGAACGCTGACTGTCTGTGTGTAGGACTGTTCCCACAGCTCTTAATTTGGACAGGTTTTGCTCCAGGGACTTCAGGTGCTGTGAGACTGCAATTTCTAAAACCCGACATAAGCCCTCGGCTCTTTTGGCCAGTTTCTTTACTGCTGTCATATTTATTTACCAGTGTAGATTATGAACATAAGTCATACTGAAGTAGTGGTTAGTTTTGTACACCTTGTAAGGGGTGTTCCATGGTATGAAAAATTATGGGATTATTAATCTACCGTAGTGTACAAAAGAAAGGGCTCCGTCATGCACTTCCCATCATTTGTGGATGTATTTGTAATACATTTTTTACTTTAATTAAATTTCATGAATTAAACATATTTTTATCACTTGAAAACATGAAAGTATCATGCGATCATTTCAGACATTTCTCCTTGAATAGAACCTTTTTGGCATAAAGGGTTCAGTAAAATTTAGTTTTCTAAATAGAATCACGTTTAACCTTTTTTTCAAAGAGTGCATATTACAGTCCTTTCAGAAAAACGCAGAGGTTTTTTTTGTGATTGTTGCGGACAAATTATTTAAAAAAAAAGCGTGATGGAATATGCGGATATTTACCGGTATGCAATTTTATGAAATAAAATTGTGGGAACTTGCAAAACGTTACTAACGTTACCTCGGTTCTCTAGTACTGCGTAATATCTTATGCTAAGGAAAAACCTCTTTTTACTTTTTACTTTTACTTATCTGTCTTTCACTGCCCTGACAAGAGCGTTCGGTCTCCTCGTCTGTGAACGCTCCTGGTGCACGCCTGGTAAATCCGCTGCTATAATAACAATCCGTCATGCAACATGCGCACCTGCTCTTAAAGGGTATGTTGGATGACACTCTGATTGGTTTATTTCACGTTACGCCCAAACCACACCTATGAATAATGAAGCTACTTCAGACCAACCCCTTTAGATTTACGCCAGGCGCAAGAGGCATTTATCCCGCCGGGAAAATAGCAACAGTGCTGGGATCTGCCCACAAAGTTACTTGCGCTTTGCGCTTTGACACTTCCGTTTCAGATCGTTAAAAAAGGGCCCACTATGTTGAAAGCTCTCTCGTTCTGACCACTGGCCAAATAACAGTCAGCCCTCGAGCAGCGCTCCCCATCCTGAGGTGGAGGCATCCGAAGGACACCACCTTTACACTCAAGGAAGTCCCCGGGTTTACACCTGTACCAGTCTATTGCTCTCCAAGGTTTCAGAGCTGTGACACATTTCTGAACCACCTTGAGGCGAAACAGACTGGAGGCCCATGCCCGATGTGGTTCTCGCGCTTTAGCCATAACTGCAGCGGGCATATGCAAAGCAGACCCAACTGGAGTACTGATGATGCTGAGGCCATGTGACCCAGCATTTCACCTTTTGAGCAGGACTATAGTGCCGCAGCGTATAAGGATTTTGTGATGCGCTGAATGTTCAGTCTGTGCTCTGGCGACATTCGCCCTGTCATGAGACAGCGAGTCCAATTCTGTGCCCTGAAAAGATATCATCTGACTGGGAGACAGTGAACTTTTTGCCCAATTGACTTTGAGACCAAGATTTTCGAGATGTTCGAGTAATATGGTCCTTTGTTCTATGAGCTCTGAGTGTGATCGGTAGCCTAGAAATCTAGAAGCACCCTAGCGGCAGCAAAAATTATTTTGCAGCAAAGTGTGGTCTAGCAACTCTCCGTTGGCTTTCGAAGTGGAAAAACCAAACTCTGGTCAGGCCAATCACATCGTGTATAGAGTTGGTGGGCGGGCTTAACACAATGACGGCAGAGTTGTGACGGTTCTGTGCTGTGATTTACATAGGTGATTTCCCTGATACTTGAAAACAAACAAGATGCAGCTGGCAAACAGCAGTCTTTCGATTCGGCTTTGGCCGCAACTCGGATGACTTGGAGTTAAGAGAATGTCACTTAAGTCATTCTTAAAAAAGGAAGATGTGTTCAGAGTTTTGACGACCGGATACGGCAAAAGTTTAATATATCAACTTGCTCCACTGGAGAGAAAACCATGGGGAAAACGCATGGGACTCACTCAGCCACAGCCATCATCGCTCTGGTTGGTTAGCGCTATCCTACGGCGTGCAGAGGGATATTGAAAGACAACCTTTTATCCCGCCCCCGGATTGAGGTATGCCAATTGTGAGTTCCCAGACCTAACATCTTGATAGGTCTGGCATGTGCAGGCTATGTGATCGGGCTTAGAGTCAGTCAATCGTATTTCAAAAGTAGTTCAAAACTCGCATGCCCATAAATATGCAGGCTGATTATGCAATAAATCATATGATTGCATAATCACGTTTTTCTGGAGGGACTGATATTCGAAATGCAGTGTATGAGAATTAACTTTACAAGGACAATGGATTGCATCCATTTTGAGACAGCATTTGTTCTTATAAAGCGCAGATCAATGAACAAAAACAACACGCCAAATAACTGATTTTAAGTTCATAGTCGTATTTCTGAAATCTAATATTATAATGTTTTAAATACTCTGAAAGCGTATAAATATGAATAAATATTCTGCTAAATGGAGCACCACTGGATTTTTAATTAACCTTGTTTTTAATGCATGAATAACTACTTTATTTAATCATGAACATGCCTTTTTAAAAAAAAAACTTTTATATAACAATTTACAACAACAAAAAAATGCCATGTGTAAGCTACAGTTAATTTCTAATTAGACTAGTAGCTAAACAAATAGTGCCCAATTAATTAGTTTGTTGTCAACACTATGTAGTACGATTATTCTTTTTATTTTGACTATTTTGATTTTGTGCATGTCTAATCTGAAAGGATTTTTCTGCGTTTCACTTTAGATGTACGCTGCATTTATAGCCGTAATCTGGCCGTCATTTCCCACACGACAGTGGTATTAAACTAGGCCCATTCAGAAGAATTTAATGCACTATAATCTGCTTTCCAATCCCAGATTAGAGATTGTACACGTACATTGTATTTCAGATTGTACACGTCCAATGCCTTATTACTCCCATCCTACGGCGCTAGTCATAAAACTAGCCAAAATGGAAGGTGACATAATACGGAGCTGAAATTGAATAAAATAATGAACACGCAATTTAATACATCAGCGACATCGCTCGATCAGAAATGGAGGCCATGCCATGATTTAGGACATGTGTGTGAAATAAGAACAATTTACTTATTTATGACACCGATTTATGAAGGTGATCCATGACATCGTTATAATGACATTGTCAATGCCTGAATATGTGAGTGTTTGTACACGGATGAGTGTGTGTGTGTGTGCAGGCAGGGAGCAGGTGAGAACGGTGATGCTGGGGGGAGAGGGTAACGATCCAGGATGGTCTGTTTTTCAGTCAGGCCTGTCAGACCTGCAGCTCAGCAGCCTGTCAATGCCAACACAAAGCTGAGAGACTGGAATACATTTCATCCCTGGCCTCCTACAGGTCAGCAATGACAGGCCTGTTCTTCAATTACCAAGCATCACTGCTTTCTCTCTCTGTGTCACACACACAAATACACACACCTGTGCTCATGCGTGTGTCCCAGTAGAGTGGTGTATGTTTGCGGTTTGACTGCATGTATTTTATGTGTGCATTTGTGCATATGTATGGACTTTTCACACACTAGTTTATTTCTCTGTTAACAATATCCAACAGTGCATGGCAATTAGTATTTTGAGAATTATGTGGTGGAAATGACATTTTAGAAATTTTTGGGATAAAATACCCAATTCATTTGTCTTGCCGAGGCTAAATTCGTTACTACATTTACATAACATTTATTCGTTTAGCTGACGCTTTTATCCAAAGCGACTTTCAATTGCTATGTATGTCAAAGGTCCCACGCCTCTGGAGCAAATGGGTTAAGTGTCTTGCTCAGGGACACATTGGAGTCTCACAGTGGATTCGAACCCGGTTCTCTCACACCAAAGTCATGTGGCTTATCCACTGCGCCATCACCACCCACATAAATACATAAAACTAGTATTTATGTATGCTACATACAATTAAATCATATTTTCACACATTTTGCATACTTTGTATCGAGCCCGTTCTCATCCGGTGACACCATATGACATTTCGTCGAAATACTATGCACATGGCACCCTTTAGCATCAATATAACACGCAGAACCCAAGGCGTCAAATAGGTGACTAGCATCCTTTAGCATCAATATGAGATGCAGACCCTACCCCAGACCTAAACCTACCCATAACAGTGCATGTAAAGTGTACCATGTGCGTAGTATGAAAATGTCATATGGCGTCACCTATATGATGCCAAAGGATGAGAATGTGTTGATTTTTTCATATAATGCAAAAAAAATAAAATCTAATTATTATTTGAAATGATACACAAAAATATTCTGTTGATATATATGTTAATTTGTTTTCTTGCATCATGTCCCATGCACTTTTGCACTTCTTTTGGCTCTGTAAAAAGTACACACTGACACATTAAAAAGTCTTCTGTTTATTGTACCTTCCAAAAAAAAAAAATCGAATAAAAAGCACATCTCAACACTATCCCCATGCATAATTCTTGACAAAGCATCATCGTCTCGTATAGACAAACCGTAGCTTTGCATCCTCGCCCAAATGAGTGGGTTATCTAATAATCAAAGCTTGAACCGAAGGCCATGCATTTTAATGGGACCTCTAGGAGAACAGACACATGACCTTACAATAGAATAGATTTAGGATAAGTCAATACAATGGCAGATTGACCAGCTGGAGCCTGTACTCTGTGACCCAGGTCAGCAACCATCATAGATCCGATTCCATGCCCTCTCATTTAATTACATGCTCCTATTTAATCTGGAAACAGCTCATTTTAGAATAATTTTCAGTAATGATTGTCTATTCACCCTCTTCACCCTCTCTTATTTTCTTTATAATAACGTTTAAATAACTTATCATGCACAATAGTCCAAATTCAGTCATGTTCTATGCACTAAGCAAATAAAACATCAAATGAGATAAACAGTGTTTAAAGGCTTAACAATTCAAATTTAAAGGGCCAGTTCACCCAGAAAAATAAAGTGATGTCATCATTTACTCTCCTTTATGTCTTTCAAGAGACATGATTTATTTTATTTGAACTTATATTACCACTTTGTCATGTCATGCGAAGATACTCAAATGCTCAATTGTTAAAGTGATTCAACAGTGATTTGAGTTCAACAATCAACAAACATAATGAGACTTTAGTAACACTTTAGATTAGGGTCCAATTCATTAATATTAACTACGACTTTTGCCTCGAAAAACTCCTAATAACTGTTTATTTATAGTTAGGGTTATTAAGTTTAATAGGTAAGGTATTTGTTAATTTTAGGTGTTGGGTAGGATTATGGGATGTAGAATATGGTCATGCAGTGTAAGGCATTAATATGTGCTTTAAAAGTACTAATAAACAGTCAATATCCTATAATATCTATGCTAACTAGCAACTGCGAATTATCTTCCCCTCTTCTGTCTGAAAACAATTTCATCCATTTAGTTATATCATCTATTTGTGAATGTAATTTGTCAAAAGCATAAAAGGTTGGAGGCAAATTGTCAGGCTATACTCTTTTTATAGTTTTATAATGTAACTTTTAGTGATTTCTGCTTTTGAGATGCTGGTTGAGAAAGTGTTCACTTTGCTCTTTGCTTTCAACCCCCTTTTAGAGAAATACATGTAGCCTGAAGCTAACAGTGATGTCAGATATAAAGGACCTTCATGTTTCTCTGTGGCTGAAGTAACCAAACAGTTCTGGACTGACGGTAATGCTTACCATTAATAGAGAGATGGACTCAACAAAACACAGGCCTCGGAGGTTTGAATCTGTGGGCATCTATTGTTAGCTGTGAATGCCTGGCTGCCATCCCATAATTTCTGGAGAGCTCTTTGTTCGCTCAAGCCTGTCACCAGCCGCTTTTCCTCACATTCTCTACAAGCTGCTTTTGCCTGATAGGCAGTTTGTTGTGGATTTCCCTCTGATATCTTCTTAAACGGACCAATTGGTTGAAAATTCCTAACTAAAGCCTACATTTTTCAGTAGTGCGACATTAGCTTTTCAAAACGGTTACAATAAATGGTAAGGTACGATAAAATATTGTTTTTATTAGTTATGCAGCTGGCAAACAGCAGTCTTTCGATTCGGCTTATATTTCTAATAACTATACGTATGTAATCCTTTTAGGATTTTATGAATACGTTTGCTTTTAAAAGAAGCAAGGCTGCATTTATTTGTTCAAAAATACAGTAAAAAATTGTGAAATATTGAAATTTTACTTTAAATTTTAATACAATTTTAAATGTATTTTTTTTCCTGTGAAGCAATGCAGAATTTTCAGTCTCACATGATCCTTCAGAAATCATTCTACACTCTCAGAACATTTTTTTGTAAAAATAGTCCCTTTAGAGGTACAAAAGCTTGTCTGCATGGGGCTGTCCCCTTAAAAGGATATCTTTGTACCTTTTTTACCCTAAAAGCTGCATTCTAGTACCTTAGAATAGCAGGTACTTCTATGAACCTTTTGAGGGTAAACAACAAGTAGAAAGGTGTCATTGGTTACTGCCCTAGCAACAAGCTGTTATACCTCTTAAGAATACAAAACATTTCTATCTGAGAGTGTAATATTCTGATTTGCTGCTCATGAAACATTTATTATTATTGACCAAATTTTTATTATTCTACTATTCTGATTTATATTTATGTGGAAACCGTAATAAATGTTTGTTCAGGATTCTTTAATAAATAGAAAGTTCAAAATAACAGCATTTACTTGAAATAGAAATCTTTAGTGAAATATTATGAATGTCCTTAATGTTGATCAATTTAATAGGTCCTTGCTAAATAAAAAAATTAATTTATTTAAAAAATAATCTGTACTGATCTCAGTATACACGATTATAATAAACTTTTATTTTGTAAGTAAATTTGTAGAATTTTTAGTCAAAATTGGTCACTAGCTATTTGCCAGCCAAAGAGTTGTATGCAGCTTCCATTTCTCTCAGTATTATGTCCTGTGTCTCAGAGGCTTCAAATCAATAACCGAACTACTGATGGAATTTACAGCATGACTGCACGCGGAACCCAGGCCCAGTTCTGTCCGGCCCAGTATGCTTTCTTATTCAACACTTTTTATTTGACTTTTCAATGCAAGAGGGATTGTATTTTTCATTAGGATTATTTTTTTCTTCTTTTTGCTCGATGTAGTTCCCAGAGGCTGAAAGAGACTGACATATTTTGTACAACCATGACAGACCCTTTTTCAAAGAAGGTTTTATAAGACAGGAATACTGAGCAAGTGAGTTTAGAGACCCTCTGTAATAGCATTGTGCACCTAATTCATACTGATATATCCAGGTTACCTTAGTGAGGCGGCCTGATGGGTATGTTCCTGATTTTTATCTACAATCTAGGACTGTAGGAATACAAATTTTGAATTCTGAGAAATGTGGGTTGGATATTGATTCTTGTGGAGAAAATCGTTATCAGAGTTCACCAGATTAAAGGAAAATTCTAAAATTCTGTCATAATTTACTCACCCTCAAGTTGCTTAAAAACTATAAATTTCTTTTTTCTACTGAACCCAACTCTCTCAGAAAAAAAGGTGCAAAAGCTGTCACTTGGACTGTACCTTAGTGGTACATATTAGCAAATGTACATATTAGTACCTAAAATGTACATATTAGTACCTAAAATGTACATATTAGCTCCTGAAATGTACATATTAGGACCTAAAATGGACATAATAGGACCTAAAATGGACATATTAGCTCCTGAAATGTACATATTAACACCTAAAATGGACATGTTAGCACCGAAAATGTACATATTAACACTTAAAATGGACATATTACCTCCTAAAATGTACATATTAACACTTAAAATGCACATATTAGCACCTAAAATGTACATATTAACACTTAAAATGCACATATTAGCACCTAAAATGTACATATTAACACTTAAAATGCACGTATTGGCACCTAAAATGTACATATTAACACTTAAAATGCACATATTAACACCTAAAATGTACATATTAGCACCTAAAATGTACATATTAACACTTAAAATGTACATATTACAGCACCTAAAATGTACATATTAACACTTAAAATGTACATATTAGCACCTAAAATGTACATATTAACACTTAAAATGTACATATTAGCACCTACAATGTACATTTTAGCACCTAAAATGTACATATTAGCACCTAAAATGGACAAAAGTTTACCTTTTGAAAAGGTACAGCCCCAGTGACAGCTTTTGTACCTTTTTTCTAGAGTGGAAGATATTTTGAAGAATGTCGGTAACCAGACAGTTGATGAACACCATTGACTTTGAAAAAAATACTATGTAAGTCAATGGGTTTCAATCATTCTTCAAAATATATTATTTGTTTTTAGCAGAAGAAAGAAATTGATACAGGTTTGAAACAACTTTTGAAAAAAAATTCCTTTAATTCAATTAATATGGGTCATTAATCATACTTTTCTGCCTTCTTTTGCATCAAACTTTATTTCCATAGGAAATTATTTCTTTGGAAAAATTTTTATTGATTTGATTTTTGCATATCATATACACACAGTATATCTTGGTCAGCTCAAACTCATCTCAGTCTCAATATAACTTAAGGAACACATTCTTTAAAGTAGCAGTAGAAGAAATGAACTTTTGGGATCACTCCTGCAAAACAGAATGAATCTAGTCTGAGCATCTCTTTATTTCCCTCTGACTTTCAGCCTGGATCTGGGCACCATGTACAACTGTGAAAGCACTGCACTGTGTGGCATGTTGGAGAAAGACAGCAGAGAGAAACAGTGTTTTAATCAGATTAATCTTGGCTACAGTCCCAAGATGAAGTGCAGTACTTGTGTTTTGGGCATGGCTTATCCTAAATCTCATCCATAGAAATAATCTGCTTTTAAAAAGCAGGAAACAAATCAGCTACAAGGACATTAGTCAGTGTCATTAGAGAGTGATTATGAGAAAATATTTTGCTGACATTTTAAGATTTTGTTGTGCATGTTGTTCATTGAAAGAGAAATGGCAACTATGCAAGCTTCACTGTGAACAGGAACACCTACCTGCCTATTTTCTATGTAACTAAATATCACACGTACAGGCACAAACATAACACACACTCCTTATGTATGCTGTCTCTGTAATAATATAGAACAGTGGAGCTGCTATGACTCCAAGGGTCCCCATTGTACAATTTATTCCAATCATTTTTGTTATTCTGCAGCCCTTTTGGAAGTCACAGAGCCCCGGACAATAATCCATAATGAGGCCATGGGACAGGAGTCATCATGATTGCAATATATTCACAGATTCTAATATTGTATATTGTCAAATAGTTTCACCTGCTTTAATGAAAGCTACAAGCATCAGAATCTCAACAGTTGCACATGCAAATAAATTGCCAGTAAATAGGCCTACTGACATTTGAACCATATTCATCAAATGAAATTACAAACCAAGCTACCTGTAAAAAAAATTCACGTTTTCCGTTTATTGCTGACGGATGTTGTGTAAATGGCTGTTACCCCTTGATCTCTGTGGTTGAGATCCTCGCCTCATCCCTGACACCCAAACCTGTATCTGCTTTTAAGATGAAGACTATTTTACGCGAAATAATTGGTATGATCTTAATAGTTTATGGATAGTCTTATTAGTTTCTTTTGCATGCATTATGCAGAGACTTTAGGAGTTGCAAATGCTTTTATAAATAATGCTGCTATTTAATAAGCCCAAATGCTTTCAGACCATTGCGATTCACTTCGCTTATTAATGAAATGATTTTGCGATAAACACGGAGGTCTCCAAATAAGTCCAATGATCTTGTGAAGTGTATGTGTATGCGTGAGATCAGCTGGTGTGGTTTTGCAGAGGGTCTAAGGGCATTGGTACGAGCAGCAGGGATGTAAATAATTTATCAAAGGCCTCAGAGAAGTCGCTGCAGTGGATCATTTCTCTCCGCCGAGCTCTCATTCATTTCCCTTTTCCAGTCGAGACGTAAATATCTAACAAGGCAAGAGATGAACATCATCCGACCAGATTTTAATGACACAGACCGATGTCTTTCATTAATTACATCCTCAGTAGCGCAATACAGTAGGACGCGTCAGTGAAGAGACAGATTGATCGGGCCCTGGTTGGGTTTGTCCGTGTCAGCTGTTGCCACACTTACCTTGATTGGATTCCGATACAGCCTCATTATTTCCTTGGCGTTGACTCCATTTCATTTTCATGCTCTTTAGATTAAATGTAAGAAATGCCATAATGCAATTTTTGCTTATTGCGTGCTGGGGCTTTAATTGCATTACGGCCGAAGCGTTCCAGTACTGTAGATCCGTGCATGCATCCGCTGTGGAGACAGCAGGTGTTGTTTTTGCATGTGCCAGCACTCAGTCAGATTCAGCTGCAATCCATCTATGTACCTTCAGTGCACAATAGCTGCTGTTATGTATAGCATATGGGCGATTGTCTGGTCTGCTTTGAGAGTTTCCGTTGAAGGTTTCAGTCCTTTTAGATAACAGAAAGACATGCCTGCTCTTATACATCTAACTAAGGACATGATCTTTCACCCTCACACATATATAGCGTGGTGATTGGAAACTGAAGGATGGAGACCTTGGCAGTGAGATTGGTTCGATGATCTAAGGCAGGCTATTGAGACGGGAAGTAATTATAGACTACAGACATGGAGAGCCATTTTGTAGATCCCACATGTTTCTTTAGATTGGAAAACTGTATTTTTTTTACAATATACCTCCTAAATGTACAAATGTACAAAATGTTTGAATCATAGATCATTGAGTTTTCACATGTTGAGAATGTATCAAGGTAATACAACCATTTAGATGTAATTTTGATAAGGTGTGACTCACAGGGTTTGAACATGAAATGTGTCCTGTGAAGCCATTGCGTGAAATCTGAAATGGGCCAATCTCTCTTGGTGTGCGATCTTTCTGCCTTCTTCCTGCTGGGGCGTGATATTCAGCTATGTGTGCAGCCTACTAATGGAGTTGATTTAGTGCTACTGTGTACATGTTGAATGTATGTTTGTAAAAAAATTTGTCATTTCGGGTTCTCAACCAGCCTCTCTGGATATATATATATATATATATATATATATATATATATATATATATATATACACTCATACATGTATGTGTGTGTGTGGCCTGGTAAACCCTCACATTATGGGACAAAATGCCCCTACAAAAGATGGCAATACTCTGAAATCCTTGTCCTTGTCTGGACATTTTTGGTCACCCATGAGGAAAACGGCTTATAAATCACAAAATGATGTTTTTTGAAAATGTAAAACTGCAGAAAGTTTGCTGTGATAGGTAGGTTTATATGGAAGCTTGTTTCCGCCACAGAATGAAAAATAAAAAGGGTAATTGCGACTTTTTATCTCACAATTCTGACTTTTTTCTGACAATTGCGAGTTTACATCTGACTTTATTTTTAGAATTGCAAGATATGAAGTCAGAACTGCATGATATAAAGTCAGAATTGCGACATAAAAGTCAAATTGCATGTTAATAGTCAGAATTTGTAGAATATAAAGTCAGAATTACATATTATAAAGTCAAAATTCGAAATATAAAGTAAGAATTGTGATATATAAAGTCAGAAAATTACGTGTTATAAAGTAGGAATTACGAAATATAAAGTCAGAAATCGTGTGATATAAAGCTCGACAGATTGCGATGTTTTATAAAGTCAGAATTTGATATATAAAGTTCAGAAATTGCGTGTTATAAAGTTCAGAATTACGAGAATATAAAGTCAGAATTGCAAGTTATAAAGTCAGGGAATTCATGTTATAAAGTCAAAATTGACAATATAAGAGTCAGAAAGTATGTGTTATAAAGTCAGGAATTGGAAAAGTCGCAATTGTAGAAGAAAAGTCAGAAATGCAGAATATAAAGTAGGAATTGTGAGATATGTACTATTCTGAGGGGAAAAGACGGTCTTATTTCCACTTAAAATTGGCGTAATACTCGCAAATTGCAAGTTTATATCTCACAATTCTGAGAAAAGATGTCAGAATGTGAAGATATTAAACTCACAATTATGTGTTATAAAGTCAAGAATTGCGAGATGTAAACTGACAAACGTGAGAAAAAACTATATCACGCAATTCTGACTTCATATCTCGCAATTGCGACTTATATCTCACAATTCTGACTTCACATATCTTGCAATTGTGAGATAAAAAGTCGCAATTATTATTATTTTTTTTTTATTTAGTGGCGGAAACAAGCTTCCATAGGTTTAGGTGTAGGGTTAGAGTAAAGGGAAAGAATACACAGTTCAAAAAATCATTACGTCTATGGGAAGCCTAAGATATAAAAACAAGTTCCACATATGTTTTATTTTATCTTATTTTTTATTTATTATAATATATATGTATATATAATTTTAAATCAGTTGTGGACTATGGAAAATAAAATCTGTGATTCTGATCTGTGAAATCTGTGACCAGTCTTGCTTCTAATCTGATGCCAGTAACTTTAAGCAGCACACAGTTTAGCAAATGTTTAGGAATTCTGCTGATGAATTCAATCAGTGGAGGTCCAAATGTGTTACAAGCCAACTGTGCTGTGACTCCAGAGTGAGTGATGAATTTGCTCTATGAGTCATGGCATCCACTACTGCAACCCCATTGAATGGCAGAAAGGCAGACCGAGTATATACACGGCTCCACGCCACAAGAATGGTCCTGTCAGGCTGTCGCCAATTACTGGGACAAGTGCCTAAAAGTAAACCAAACACGCCTGTCCTGCTTCCAGCAGACCCTACAAAGAACCAATTGACTAACTGAGTCTCCATTAATTCTCCAGCCAATTTGTAAACATCACGGGCATTAGCTTTGACACCCACAGGCCACTAACATCTTAAGCCTCAGAGTTGTGAGATCTCGCCCGACTGAGTGGAGGGAACGTGCCTGGCACGTGTGCATTAGGCCAACAGTGCATTCTTAATTAAAGCCAAAGGCCACAAACCCACAGACTCCCATCATGCATCATTCATGCAGATGGTGGAATTGAGATGATTCTTTTTGTTTTGGCCATTAACTTTAGACATTAGACTTTTCAATACTAAGTCACTGGGTCCATTGTTCGTCTGGAGCCCAATAAGTTTCATTGTGCACAAAACAGTTGAAACATTCTTTAAAATATCATTTTGTGTGCTCTGCAGAGGAATGTTCCTGTACAGCTCAGTAAGATTTAAATAGTGGAATAAAACATTCTTAAATAAAGATGACATCAATGGTTAGAAACATAAAAGCTTAAATAGATAGGTGGATAAGATCTAAGAAATATAAGTGGAGTATGAATGGAGAGAATGAAAATAAAGTCAATAGGGCAATGCTTTTTAACACTATTTCCATTTTAAATACAAATGAGGCCATTTTTATTCCTCTCTACTATCTGCAAATGAACAGAATTGATATAATTGCACAACCTTTAATGAAAAGAAGTAAAATAATTCTTAATCAACATGGGTTTAGTAAAACTGACAAAAAAGTCCACTGATAATTTTAGAGCAGCTATCAATGTTTAAATAAGGTCCTTTGCCCCTATAATTAATATTTTTAATCATAATTTTACTATTAAGAAAATGTGTCTTCTGTATGTGCACGTGTTCTCTTTTTTTCTCTTCTATATTCATCCTGGTTCTTCTATATCTAAAACAAAATTCGTCTTTATTTTACTTTCATAATGTTACATATTTTACACTAAAACTGAATATTCAACAACAGGATGTGACTGGATCTTGAAAATGTGGGTATTTCATTCCAGAATGGATCCAGGACTAATGATAGTATGCTAAAATAATGTTTAAATAACTATTTAGCTTTTGGTTAACATTATCCGTTTAAAAAGTCATCTCTGAACAACTCACTCATACTTTCTTTTCGGCTCTTACACCCAAACACATTCACACAATCTCTCATGCAGCGTAACTACACCATGCTGCTTTCTACTAGGTATTATTACATTTTCATCTTATTGAGTTTGTCTCATAAAGATGTGATCACCTCAGTGTAATGACAAATCTACCTTCCAGCCTTTAAGAGAATATATGTTAGGAAAGGATTTGGCACTTTTTCCTCCAACAACCAAGAACCTCTGAGATTGAGATACGACTTTACCTTACTATGTTTGCAGCATAGCACGAAGTAAGATGTGTTAGACACTTTGTTAGGGATTTTGTGTCCTTGCTGCATTGCAATTATTCTAAACTGTATTTATGAATTTTCCACTTGAATGTAACCTGGAAAGCTGCATTTCTTTTGATGTCTCCTTCTCCAAGTATGTTCTTTGACTCCTTCCCATCACAACCGTGACTTTGTAGCAGGACCCACGTTAAGCTTAATGCATTAGTTTGCACATTACATGTTCATTTGTGTGATATGACTTTCCTCACTGAGCGCTGATGACAAACAAAGCTGTTTAATCCACAACAAGCACCTCGGTTTGATAAATAGCGGGATTAAAAGAATATGAAGACATCAGTTGGATGTGAAATCTTCTCGTTATGCTCCCTCTCGTGTGGCACGAGCAGAGGCCCTCATAACAAGTTCATAATTAGTCGACATGCATAACCCACGGTGATTAGCGCAGGCATAAGGTTGTTAACACTACGTTCCCTCATTTCCCTAAAGAGGATCCATTTAATTAGAAAAGCGTATTGTTAGTTTTTCTTCTGCCATCTTTCTCTTTGTACTAAACGAAAATTGCATCTGTTATAATGTGAGCCGAAATGTAAACTGCATAATGTATGTGTCAAATTCAACCATGCTCACCGGCAATAGCCTTTCTTTTTTATTTACAGCAAAATAACTATTTTACTTTTTTACAGAGGCATAAACAGCATCACGCGGAAGTCTATTGTTCCTTGAAATTGAATTCTTACAATCCACTAACCCTGAAACCCTGAAAGGAAATAAACTAAACACAAAGCCATGAGAGATAACAAGAATAGCACGGCTATAATATTTAGTGTAATGAAGTTTTCCTCATCAATCCCAGCTCATGTGTTGGTCCACCATGTGTGTGAGGACGACCAACACGTTCCGACCATGTGTGTGAGGACGACCAACACATTTCTGACCATGTGTGTGAGGACGACCAGACACATAAGCTGGGATTTATAAGGAAAACCTCACTACATTTAATATTATAGCCATGCCATTCTTGTTATCTCATGGCATTGTTTCATTTATTCTATCTACAGTATCTCTCCATCTGTCACTCCATCATCCATCTATCTATCCATCATCTATCTATCCATCATCTATCTATCTGTCTATCTATCTATCTACACTCACCGGCCACTTTATTATGTACCCCATGCTAGTAACGGGTTGGACCCCCTTTTGCCTTCAGAACTGCCTCAATTCTTCGTGGCATAGATTCAACAAGGTGCTGGAAGCATTCCTCAGGGAGTTTGGTCCATATTGACATGATGGCATCACACAGTTGCCGCAGATTTGTCGGCTGCACATCCATGATGCGAATCTCCCGTTCCACCACATCCCAAAGATGCTCTATTGGATTGAGATCTGGTGACTGTGGAGGCCATTTGAGTACAGCGAACTCATTGTCATGTTCAAGAAACCAGTCTGAGATGATTCCAGCTTTATGACATGGCGCATTATCCTGCTGAAAGTAGCCATCAGAAGTTGGGTACATTGTGGTCATAAAGGGATGGACATGGTCAGCAACAATACTCAGGTAGGCTGTGGCGTTGCAACGATGCTCAATTGGTACCAAGGGGCCCAAAGAGTGCCAAGAAAACATTCCCCACACCATGACACCACCACCACCAGCCTGAACCGTTGATGCAAGGCAGGATGGATCCATGCTCTCATGTTGTAGACGCCAAATTCTGACCCTACCATCCGAATGTCGCAGCAGAAATCGAGACTCATCAGACCAGGCAACGTTTTTCCAATCTTCTATTGTCCAATTTCGATGAGCTTGTGCAAATTGTAGCCTCAGTTTCCTGTTCTTAGCTGAAAGGAGTGGCACCCGGTGTGGTCTTCTGCTGCTGTAGCCCATCTGCCTCAAAGTTCGACGTACTGTGCGTTCAGAGATGCTCTTCTGCCCACCTTGGTTGTAACGGGTGGTTATTTGAGTCACTGTTGCCCTTCTATCAGCTCGAACCAGTCTGGCCATTCTCCTCTGACCTCTGGCATCAACAAGGCATTTCCGCCCACAGAACTGCCGCTCACTGGATGTTTTTTTCTTTTTCTGACCATTCTCTGTAAACCCTAGGATGGTTGTGCGTGAAAATCCCAGTAGATAGCAGTTTCTGAAATACTCAGACCAGTCCTTCTGGCACCAACAATCAATCAATCAATCAATCAATACAATCAATCAATCAAATCAATCAATCAATCAATCAATCAATCAATCAATCAATCAATCAATCAATCAATCAATCAATACAATATATCTATCTATCATATCTATCTATCTATCTATCTATCTATCTATCTATCTATCTATCTATCTATCTATCTATCTATCTATCTATCTATCTATCTATCTATCTATTATTATCTATCTATCTATCTATCTATCTATCTATCTATCTATCTATCTATCTATCTATCTATCTATCTGTATCTATCTATCTATCTATCTATTCTATCTATCTATCTATCTATCTATCTATCTTATTTATTTAAGTCATTTCTTAAATTTTTCGTTTAATTTTTTTTTCTATTTTGCATTGTTTTTATGTCAATTGTAAATTATAGATATACCATGCACATGTGTATTGGTTGGTGCAAAAGTATTTTAACTTCCATAAACCTAATTGGATTTTTAGAAAGTAAGCTGTTATTACAGTTAAATAAGAAAACTTCACTCCTATTAAAATAATTATTGCTTTTTATGTGATGCGTACTTCTCCTGTCCTCATCGAAATTCTAGCCGAATGTATGAAATCTTTTCGAAATTGCAAAATCAATGCAAAAATTCTGTGAAGTGTGCGCTCTCCCCCTGTGTCACCATTAATTTGCATGTTCTGTCAGCAGTGGTCAGGAGAGCTTTGATTCAGCAGAAAGAGGCATGCTCTGGTCTATAATATTGATGCCAAAAGAGAAAGAGGGGGAGATGTGGGGGTGTAAAGGATGCAGAAGGGGTAGTGGGGGTGGGGCCTCTGGATTGATGGGGGGTGGGGCTGAGCCTTAGCTGCAGATTATTCTAGAAATTGCCAGCTGCAGCAGTGTCTGCAATCAGGCTAAAACCGGTTTTGACTGGGGAGGTGGAAGTCACAGTCGATTTTTGTCAAGCCAGCCCGGGTGACTGTTTATCTCCAGGGCTCAATGGGACAACATGCATTACAGTGAATGTGAAAATGTCCCAACACTTCATAGTCAGTTTAATAATTCATTCACCTCCTTCTCCAGCCTGTCATAGATTGGGAGAGAGAGAGAGAGCTGTGATACTTCCGTTCAGCGCTGAGAAACCATAACCCATGCATTTACATTCAAATAACAATAATATACCAAACAAAACAAAGTAAACGGTGTATTTTGGGAGTGCTGGGAGATTAGACACAGTGCAGAGTGTCGGGCCGCAGTCGTTCTTTTTTTCCCTCAGGGCGGTGTTCTCATTTCCACTGCACATCTCTATGGAGCCGACAGATGCTGGAGGTCCTGTAGGATCTAGAGCCCTGGGACAGTGCCTGATTAAAACACACTATTAATAACGAAGAGCCGGCCTGCCAGCGACTGCGCCCACACGGATTTAATCTTAATCTGCATTACGGTGCCCAAAGCTCTGACATCCCCCGTCGCCTCGATTCCCTATGACATCAGCAAAGGCAGAGCGGCCATTTCCCGCACACCGCTGAGATTTTGTAATGGAGGGAGATGAGCTTGGTGAAGAGAGAAGAGCAGAGGCGAGACGCATGAACGGCAATGCAGCGGATCAATTTTGACTGTTGGGACAATTTTTAAAACTATTGGCTATACCGTTCAAAAACAAGTTTGGGGCCTTTAAAAGATTTTTTAAATGTTTTTGAAATAAGTATCTTATGCTCATCAAGGCTGCATTTATTTGATCAAAAATACAATAAAACAGTGATGTTATGACATAAACGTTATATTTTTAAATATAATTCATTCTGGTGATGGCAAAGCTGATTTTCAGCATCATTACTCCAGTTTTCAGTGTCACATGTCATTCTTAATATGCTGATTTGCTGCTAAACCAACATTTCTTATTGTTATCGTTGCAAATAGTTGTGCCGCTCAATATTTTTAGGATTCTTTGATGAATAGTGACATTTTGTGACATTATAAATGTTTTTACTGTAATATATGATCAATTTACTGTATCCTATCTGAATAAAAGTATTCATTTCTTTAAAAAAAAACATTTGAATGGTAGTGTACTCTTTAGCAAGCTGAACTAGAGATTAGTTATAAATCGTTAACTATGTTGTTAACTGAAATGAAAAGATAGTCGATTGCTCTGTTCCAAAATTAAATGAGATGTAGGCTGCATTTTAGACAAATAACAAGGCAGAATCTTCCGGGGAAGGCAATCCTAAAATGCATTGCAACTGTCTCTGGGAAAAAACAAAAAAAACATTTCCCATTTAATAATTAACATCAAAGCAACATTTTTTTTATGTGTTCATTTTTGTTACAGTAAACACTGACCTTTATTTTGTGCTCCCATGGAAGTGTGAGAAGGTTAGTAGCCTAATGCTATTTGGGCTTATGCCCATTAGTGTATCACTGTTAGCTTAGCAACGTGCTATATCAAACTATTGAAATTGCGTGCTATTCGTGGTCTCTTCTTTCTGCCTAATTAGAGCATTCTAAATTAGTCGCTTATAGACACCAAGGACGCTCAGTTTTGGAACAGAGCTTATAATACAAGAGGCTCAACGTCACTCCTCAGTAGAACACAGTTTATCATGTTGATCACAGTAGGGATTCAGTTCCGATTAAAACTAGCACTGTTGTGCCTTATCACTCCATCGTTAACCTTCATACAGAAATCAGTCCAGAGCAGAATACCACAAACACCCACAATGAATTCTCACATGCTAACTAGCCTAGCTTACCTGTTTGTGTGTGTGCATGCGTGTGTCTCTTCCTCTGTGTTTGTGGAGTGAAGTTGTGATAATATCTCTGGGCAGAGGAGTATGCCCTCTGGCTGTATAGTGGGCTAGTCAGAGATCAAATGGACAAATTGAACCTCGCTCCATTTGTGTACAACTGTTTACATAAGAGATGTAAGAGAGACCCTCGTGACAACCTGCCCCTGCTTGTTGGCTATACGTATATTTTTAAATTATGCTATCATTGATTTGAACAAATACAGACCTATTTTATTTAAATATTTGAGGCTGATTACTTTTGTTTTATATTTGAGGGAACGTGGGCTTGAATGAGGATGAATCCCAGAAGCAATACAAGGCAGCACCTGATTTTCAGTCGATGGTTTGGCATCATGTGGAGGCTGATATTTCCTCTGTTGTTCTGCTCTCATCGTCTCTCTCTCTCTCTCTCTCTCTCTCTAAGGCTCTTGGTTTTGCAGAGCCATAATCCCTTGACATTTGATGTTCTCACGTTTACTGTTTGAAGTTCTCTGTGCTTTGCTGCTCGCTCTCTTCCAAGCAAAGACAAGATCCTTCGCCCTGCCTTTGCAGGCAAAAACAGCTTCTTCTACATATTCAGATGTTGTCACTATCAATCTTTTGATGCATGTGGACAAGAAGCTCAGCATGAACATTCATGATTAAGAGACTGAGCTACTATAGTGCATGCATTAGTTTGGTTTATTTGATCTGATGTTATAATATATGTTTTAAGACTAGGTTTATTTTATTTACACTGATCTGGATCCATTTACGTTTATAAGAAAAACACTGCAAAATCCCGTACTTAACGATTTTGTCTCATTTTGCAATAAAAATATCAGTACTTTGTGAATCCAAGATACATTTACTTGAGAATCAAAATAATTAAAAATATTAAGAATTGTTTTTGGACAATTTATCCTTAATTAATTTGATTTTTCTTACATTGCCAAATTGTTTGTAAACTCATAAATTGTGAGATTTAAGCTTAAAGCGAGAAAATAAAATGCTTATTGGATTTTAAAAATAACATTTTCTCTAAAAACAGGCTATTTTACTGAACAAAAAAATACTGATCACGAAAACAACTTTGTAGTGTTCACATCCATTTTACAATCATCACAGTCAAGTTTCATATCAAAGTTACATTTATTGCATGATGTCAAAACATTTTGAATAGATGATGCAGCTGTGTGATGCAAAACATAATTATGTTTCAAACAATAGACTAAATAATATAATTTTCAGAGAAAAGGCTGGGTTCTTTTGATGTTTTTCTTTTTCTTCCTTCCAAACAGCTGTCCCATGCACAGCAGTATGAAGGCCCTTAGGTTAAGATATAAGCATATACAAAGGAAAAAATGAAAGCAGTAGTTTGTATTTCAGTGACACTTGAGGAAAAGGTGAAATCACTTGGAGTTGTGGTGAAGTGCCTCAAAAGTAAAAAAAAAAATAAATATAAAAAAAGTAATCTTTCTAAAAGAGATGAGTCTGAAAAACCGAGTTTCACAGTACAACTGCACGGCAGAAAGTGTGGATTTCCCAGAGATCCATGAGGTATATCTTTCAGGACCCTCTGTTTAATTCCACTTGAAATGTAAGTCAAAAAAGCCACATGTTGTCATTAGATTGATCATTATGCACATCTGCCAATCTGACGTACAATTGCAAAATGAGGATAAATTGCATTTCATGACGTGAAACCTGTGTTTTTATTTTCTGATTCATTTTCAACTATGTCAGACGTTCTCTGGAAACTTTACAAATGCAGTGCCCTTGTTTGAACTGAAACAATCAATCTCCTTATCTAAATTTAAATCTTAATATCTAACACATTCATTTGCAAATTGAACAATGGGAACGCATGTGAGATGGACCCCTGTGTCATCACAGCTGTAATTTAAAGCAGTGATCCCCCTGTTCCTGCTTCAATTTGCAATCACTCAGGGGGTGTACAATGTACTCTGTTCAAATTAGACTATTTGAATATGAGATAACACAAGGTGTGGTGCATTATGATAATAGCTTTCAATTAACCACAGTATATCTACATACTCCTTAAAGAAGCTGGAGAGGAATATTAGCCTATAACTACACTTTGCACAATAGGAAAAGCTGCTTCTCATAACAACATGATATGATGATTTGCAATTTCGTTAAATCCTTGTATTTGTATTTGAATCTGTTGCCATTAATGTTAATGGATTATCTTGTTTTTCAAGCCCTCCTGAATTTAAAATCGCCTGGTGGCTGTCAATTGTGGAAGTCAATTTTCCAATAGTCACAAAACTATTTTGTTTTCCCCATTGGCTGGTGAAATTGGTCCTTTTGAGTGCCCTTTTTCACATTTTATGTGGAAAGAGTATTGATCAGTATACGTCAGAGTATTGGCTTAAAATAACCTTTGATGAGTGCCAGAAATAACCATTGAAGACAATTAAACCCAGACATTTTGCAGAGTTTGCCTTAGCAACCATTCTTTTTACACCAAACTATTTTTATTGTGTATACTTGCGAAAACATTTGACATAATTTTCATGTGGTATTCTTGGAGGATAAATAAAGTATTAATATTGTGGGAACTTCTGGACAATGGACAAGTAGTAGGTTTACATTTCTTGCTTGTTTCACTGATTACAATATAGGAAGAATTCTTTTATCAATCATAGATGAGTGTGTCAAAGTAATTGCCAACTTGATTTTTGTTTTTAACAACAAGCTCCCAACAAGCTAACAACACTGTTTCATGAATTTAAAGGATCACCCCAAACTGTTTAAATTGATAACAGGAGAGATATTGCTTTTTCACTTAAAGAATTGGTTGTCAATTTGCTTCAGGACCCAGATTTTATATTAGACATTAAATGACGACCCAAACATTTTATCTTCATATCTTTAAATCAATTCAAACCATGTAATTTATTAATATTACCAAAAAGTGCAATACATACAGCTAGTGAGTGAGTGTGTGTGTGTGTGTGTGTGTGTGTATATATATATATATATATATATATATATATATATATATATATATATATATATATATACATATACACACACATTATATAAACAAACTGTTAGAACTGATTAATCGCAAATAATCGATTTGACAGCACTAATAGATTATCTCTATGATCTTTTTTTAAATTGGTTTATATATATATATATATATATATATATATATATATACACACACACACTGTAAACACACACACATTATATAAACAAACTTATATGTTAGAAACTGATTAATCGCAAGTAATAGATTTGACAGCACTAATATATTATCTATATGATAATATATATTTTTAAATTGGTATATATATATATATATATATATATATATATATATAGTATATATATACTGTACACACCACACAACAATTATATAAACAAACTTTCATGTTCGAACTGATTAATCACAATTAATCGATTTGACAGCACTAATATATTTTATCTCTATGATCTTTTTTTAAATCGGTTTATATATATATATATATATATATATACACACACTGTAAACACACACACATTATATAAACAAACTTTTATGTTAGAACTGATTAATCGCAAGTAATAAATTTGACAGCACTAATATATTATCTATATGATAATATTTTTTTAAATTGGTATATATATATATATATATATATATATATATATATATATATATATATATATATACTGTACACACACATTATATAAACAAAATTTCATGTTGGAACTGATTAATCGCAATTAATCTATTTGACGGCACTAATATATATTATATACGTTTTTTTTAATTGGTATGTATGAATGTATATATATATATATATATATATATATATATATATATATATATATATATAGTATATATATATATACCATTTAACAAATCTTTTGTCATTTTGCCTATGCTTGAAGGAACAAAGCTGTGCTCTGTACTCATTCATCTTGTTGATACAAAAAAAAACTTTTTCATTAAATTGCCTTTTTTTCTTTCTTTTTTTTGATGATGTTGTTTAGACAATCAGTGTAGGTCCTGAATAATGTATTACTCATGATTGGGAGCGTTTGTGATTTGGAGAGGTCAGAACTGTAGACTTTTACTGAGAAAAAAGATTTATGGCAGTATAATGGCATGGTTGCATGAATATTCATGAGAGAAAAATTAGAGGAGCCTATGATAATTCTAGGGTCCTTTGTTCTTATAATGGCTGAAAGCAGAAGAGCTTGTGTCTATCAGACAGATTCCATAAACAGGTGAAGCTTCAAGTGTACACTGAATACGTCAAAGAGGATTGTTCTTCTTTATCTGCGTTTGTCTGCATATTTACCTAATTCAGATAAATTCAACATTCATGGCTGCCTAATTATCATAATTATACATGTTTCTATGGAAACCTACTTGTCCTTTATTTTCGATTCATTAAGTTTTACCTTCCGGCAGATTTTAATTATTATGTTTTGATGTGCAAGAGAATGTTTAACTATTGTATTTTAAAAAGGCTGGATTAGAGCGGAATTTCAGCTGACTTTAAGTGTCCTTCAAGGGCATTTCACTGTTTCAGGGTGAAGAGAGCATTTTAATGTACTGATATGGGCAGCATTTGAATATAGGCTTATACTGTTTGATGAACAAAGCTGACCTCTTTCATTACCACATCTTTTCATAAATGTCCTCAGATGACATTACTTTGGATTTGACTTGTTCTCTCTGTATTGAATTTACCAACACAGGAAATTTCCTTTACAAACAAGAACACTGTTTGGTGCCAATTAACTGCTCAGCTGGGGAAGCTTTTTATAGAAAAGACAATCTTATTTTTAAAATGCTTCATTTTAGTTTAGACATTACCAAATAGTTTGCAGTTTCTGCTCATAATTGGGGGATATAATAGACCTAAAAAATTAAAACACACAGCTAAACATTTTCTGCATTTCTATTGCATTTTAGTTTTGCTGCATCTTCATTCTGGCTGTTTTCTTGTTAAAATAAGTTTTATTCAGCAGAGAAAGTTGCTAATGTGTGAGATTCTCAAGGATGAATTGACTTGGCTTTAGCAATAACTAATGAAATTAGTGAAGGTTTGTAAGTTTCTGTCTGATTATTATAGATTGAAATGATGATCTCTTTTTCTATTTTATTTATGTATTTGTTTATTGATTTAGTGCTTGTTTTATTATTTCTATCATAATTTATTTGTGTGTTATTTGTAGAAGTGGTCTCCAAAGGCCCACCAAAGGAAGATACGAGTCATAAAGCAGGATAACATCTTTTAAGCCTGGATATCTCTCTACTGCAGCAGTATGATCACTTCATTTCAGAGAGACACCCAGGTAGCTCTAAACGGATTAGATCGCATCCATTCAGGATCATGCACTTATAAAAGGAGCCGTGAAGGCCTGTTTCTTTTTGGGGTTGTCTTAATCATACATCAAGGAATTAAGTCCATTTTGCTAAAGGTACACCATTTTTTTAAATGAACCAAATTTAAATAATGACTCAATACATCATTAATCCTTCCTGTAAACGTGTTTTGTCTTACTCTAAATCACTTTGGGAAGCTGGCAGGATCGTTTCGCAGGAAATTTCGTACACACGTCACTCACGTCTCACCATATCCATAAATAAAGAAAAGTTGGTCCTGCTTGTTTGACGCCTGTATGGTGTGGCATCTGTTAGTAGTCACGAGCGAGAAAGGTTGACAAGGAGCACGCAGACTTTTTTACGAACTCACAGCCTTGCTAAGTATAGGCTACTTCTTTTTTGACTCGTACACAGGCGTTCGACACATTCGCCGTTTAGCTGTTAGCATTCCATTCATCACTTTGACAGCGAATAACTTTACTGTACATCTGAGGCATCCAAAGACTCCATTTGTCCATTATTTATTTCTAAAGAAACACGACAATGTATAAAAGGCTCCATTACCTTGTATCTTACATTATGGCACAGAAGCAGTAAGCAGTTTTTGTTAAAATAGGCTAACGATTTGCATCATAGCGAATCGACTCTCTTGTCGCACAGTGACAGAAATTACTGGACTGACAGGAGGAGAAGCTTGCAGGCAATCGGGGGGCATGGAGGCATAAAGTCCAAAAAAGTCAAGGAAGACTTTATTATTCAGATTTCACTCGGCACAGCTACTGGAAGACCAACACATTCTCATCCCTTGGCGTCATACAGGTGGCAACGCCATATGACATTCGTCGAAATACTACGCACATGGCACGCTTTAGCGTCAATATAACACGCACTGTTAGGTTTATGGGTAGGTTTCTGGGGTAGGGTCTGCATCTCATATTGATGCAAAAGGATGCCAGTCACCTGTATGCCGCGTTGGGTTCTGCGTGTTATATTGACGCTAAAGGCTGCCATGTGCGTAGTATTTCGACGAAGTGTCATATGGCGCCACCTATATGACGCTAAAGGATGAGAACGTGCTCTAGAAGACATACAGGTTGCTCACATTAAAGGCTCAGTTTGAGCATGCGCAGTACGCCCATAGACTGTAAAAAGAGTACGCCTGGCAATCAGCTTTTAATGGGATTCAATTTTCTCAGTAGAAATCAATGGGGTCGCTGTGTCCATTTCTTTTACTGTCTACTGGTTACAACCCATGTAAATATCTTTGTATTCTTTCATTCTATAGTTGTTCAAATAGGGTACTTGTAACCTCTTCGCACAACCTCTCGTCTATGTAGGCCTCCATTGTCGCTGTCGCTTGTACCTTTAATTATATAATTACAAAGTAATTTTCATGTTGCCTCTATAGCATGTACTGTAAGTGATCATTGAATATACACACTATGCGTAAAAATGAAGTAAAACTTTTATATATATAAAAAATATTTTACCTTTATATTATCCTAGTCTATTAAAAAGTCAAGTCCATTGTCTAGCAACAAGACAAGACCTTTATTGAATTGTATATTGTATAAATTGAGACAAATGATACAATAAACATAAATGTAGTTTAGATTTCAGTTACCCAGATGAGTGAACCAAATATCAGAGTGATGCGACTGACCAATCAGAATCAAGAGTTACAGAGAGTCGTGTATTAAGACATATTACTCTGACATTTTATTGTCATTTAAAGGTTGATGCAGTGTCTTTAAATGAGTTGGCTTTTAAAATGATATTGAGAGAGATTTGACAAACACTATTAAACTTTGATAATGGAGTACAGTAGAAGAGCTACAGCAGCTGTGTGGACAGATGTCCGAACCTGGGAGAAATACACATCGTTATCCATCAAAGCAACTAGCAAACACACACACATGCCATTTTCAGCACATTAACAAATTTGCATCTGTTATGTTGATAGAGTTTAATGTGTGTGTGTGGGAATGAGAGAGATGTGCCTATAACACTAGTAAGGGGGAGGGAGCTGTCCACCAGCAGGTGCTGAAATCCACAGAAATCCTGTTTGCATTTGAAACACAGAATTTAAATTCAGGCATATTCCAGATATCGTTCTCATAAATGTGTAAATGGTAAATATTTATTCACTAAATATCATACTGTATCACTATCTAGGTTAATTTTAGAAACCCTGTCTCCCTTTCCTCCTCCCTAGACATGTGTATTGATGTGACACAGAAGCAGAGACACTGTTATTCTCCTCTTTCTGCTTTCATGAATTTTACTTGAGATGCAGGGGTCAGGCCACTGCACTGAAACATTAGCCCATCTATTTCTGGGCTTCCCCAGTAGTGCTCTTTCCTTTCTATCCATCCTGTCTTGAGTCAGGGAAACAGTGGTTGTATGTCGTCCATTCTGCACTGTCCTCCTCGCGACCTTGGAAATGAGGCATGCGCCGCGCTGTCACTGTATTCGGCACAGGGCTCCTGTGGATCGTTGGGGCCAAGGCCTCTGCGGGGATCCATCCAGCATGAAGGCTACAGTGTTAGTTGCAGGAATTAACTGAGCGTGGCGTTATCATGTGGAAGGCTAGGACTCTGTCTTTGGGGTAAAATGAGGATGAACATGACATTTTAAACAAGACATACAGTAGTTCATCAGGTTGATGATTTTTGAACTGCTATAGGTGTTCAAAATGTTTAGGTAAATGTATATATGTGTGTGTTGACATACACATTGTGGTGCGATAAGTGTTTGTGTGTGTTTGTTCCTGTACTGAAGCAGCGTGTGGGAAATCCTAGTCTAGTCAGGTTAGATAAAACAGCGCCATCACCTGGTACCAGAAGGACATGCATACAGCAAATCTCTACATTCTGACCCCCAAACCAAATCATCCCAGTCCCAAAATACACATAATTTGAATTCAGACTAACAACAATCACTGTTTTTTTCTAATCAAATGCTTTGTTTTGTTTTGAGTCGTAAAGGGAAAATGAAAGGCTGAGTGTTACCTATTATCATTATCAAAATTACTAGAAGTCCTCATTTAATTCTTATTAGCATTTCATAAACACTCAGCCTATTTTCCTTTCATTTTTCTGTACCTGTTTATTGAATCCACCCACACATTTTGAAACACAAATGAACCCATTAGAACACTGGCATTAAAAGCATTAAAAGCAGTTTAATTCATAATGAAGTGCTTCATTTTAGAGCAATTCTTTTCACTCTAATGTTGCCACAATAATGCTGATGCTTCAGTGATATTTGTGGCAGGCTATTTTCCATTATTACCATGCACAAGTCAAACTAAATGAATGCATTAGAAAGATAGTACCACATTCTTTTGAGGAACAATGTGACCCAGAAGGGAGCGTTGATATTGTTTGGAATTTCTCCATGGTGACGCTTATAAACTTAAAACAAAATAATTTAAGTTAAACCTTGTATTTTTGGCATAACTTTTTCATTTTAAAGTCCTAGGCCCGTATTCATAAAGATTAAGAATTCTCTCAGAAAACTCTTAATTTAGCTTACATTTTTTTATGTAGGAGTCTTAGCTTAAAGCTACACTGTGTGATTTTTACACCCATCTAGTGGTGAAAAGGTATATGACCATCCAGTGAATATTAGTTTCTGTTCCTCTCAATTTCGTTTTATCTCCTACGGTGGCCGATGTAGTCCAAGATTAACTGGCTTTCCAGTTCGACCTCGTCCATGATTGTTAACTCAAACACGAAAGGCAAAGCTTGAATTAACGGGTATGTCCCTCTTTGGCTAATGTACTTTCAAGATGGAGGGGCAACATGGCGACCGACATTAGAACCCCTTACCCGTATGTATTTTCAATGGCATATTATACACTCACGAGAATACTTTATTACTTGAACAAAGTAAATATACATTATATATTTTTTGAAAGAACTAAGTGTTTATAGCTAAGAATAAACTAAAAGTGTTACACAGTGTAGCTTTAGGAGCAATTCGGGGACCGAATTGCCTGCTATATGAGCCCGATCTCATGTAAAGTTCGTATTTATAGCACGAATGTCATTTCTCGTGCCATTTATACGGCAAAAAATGTTTTTGCGTGTATATGGTACACGTTTTTTCGCGAGCATATGATAACGCACTTTTTGTAGCGTAATACGCACAAACTCCCCCTCTCCCCCTACCCCACCTACCCCAGGGTTTTTTAGTGCATATATACACGCAAAAAACATTTTTGCCGTATAAATGCTACGAGTAATGACATTCGTTGTATAGATACGCATTTTCAGTGAGACTGTGTTGGCTATATTCATAAATGCAAATGTCCAGTAGAAACTAAATGAACTGTGACACAATGCGAGGTTCTGAAAGTGCTGTAATTGTTTGTGTGATCAGGTTGTGACAGACCCAAATCACTGCTGCTTTATAGTATTTTCCCATTTGCCAAATATCTTAATGTAGTGATTACTTACATTTCTGGCGTTATGGCATTCCTGCGCTGTGTCGAGAGATATTTGCGTGTCTCTAATAAGATCAGTCACAAACATGATCCCTGCACAATCTCATCTATAGCGTCTTATTAACTCACTGTCATCTATTGTCTTCAACATATTTTTTCTCCCTCTTCATCTGTCATTGTCTCCTCTGCTAAAGAAACTCCCTAGCAAATTTGACCAGGGTTAAGATGCTTTCTGAATTACTTTTTTCTTTACTAGGATTTTTTCTTGAATTTTAAGAGTAAACGCCCACATTACTAAGAATTGTCTTAGAATTTTGTCACTATTGAGCTACTTTTTGCATTAAGACTCTTTATGAATATGGGCCCTGGTTTTTAAGCATCCTTTTGAGAATCAAACACAGACAGACCCCAACAGTCCAATATTTAGACACAAATGATTCACACAAATGCACACAAGCCTGTCTTTGAGTCAATAACAGGCCTGCAAAGAGTGTAATATACTGTAGCTGTCTGATAGTTGCTTGTGTAATTTTAGGTTCACACACTCTTTTTGTTTACGTTTATACGGCTCATTTTTAAACGCCACAGACTGTGATTTACCTTTCACTACATAATTGAAAAAGAAAATCAATAGAACTCACTTGAGATTGCTGTCTCTCAGGAACTCTGACTCTTGGCTAATGAATCGATCCATTTTTTTCTCAGCTGAAAGAGCTGCCCCACCTCTTGCATTCATATCCACATATCTTGAGCTGTCAATCAAACTGCCAGACTCAAACTGACATTACATATTCATTTTGACACATACAATCACCACATCTCACATGATTGAAACACGACTTGTTAGCACTGCTATCACAAATCGATGGCAGGTGGAATTTGTTTCTGACACACATGGGCGTTTCTGAGTCCTGCTGTAATCTGTCCACTGGCAGAGGGAGCTGGAATCCTTTGTGCATCTCTGATATCTGCTGCAATGCTGAAACAATCCAGCCTGCTTCCTCCAGATGTGGTGAGCACACACGACTGGGCAGATGAATAATAGTGCTGGCATGGGAAGCCTATTGATTTGAGTATAATCACAGGCTCCAAAAATTCACAATCCACAATCTAGGCTTATAGAGGGAGATTTATATCACACCTGACTCGAGACATTGGTTGTGTTGGAATAAGAGTGTACTGCAGTGCATACTTTTAAAATAGTTTGAGGAAAAGTAGGTATATGTTATGTTTCAAATAGTATATGCTGTATTTTTTGTCTTATGACTTCATTGTACTTTCATATTATTTTTATAATTTTGTATATTCTGAGTGAAACTGAATTTTCAATGAGGTAAATTGATTTATCCGTCTGGACTTTTGTTTTATTTTTTAAGAAAAATGAATGTTTTTATTCAGCAAGGATGCATTAAATTGATCAAAATGCTGTTCTTTTGAACTTTATATTTATCAAAGAATGGTTTCAAGAACAATTTGAACCCTAAAACTGTATTTTGGCAAAATAGTTTTGATTTATTTGAAAATACTTCCCTTGATCTGAGCGGTACAAGACTTGGCTACTTTTTACTAAGTTTGCCTCCTGAACACACACATTTTTTTATTTATTTTTTTTGACTCAATTCTTCAATGTTAAGTGGGTGAAAAAAAAACTCCTTAATCATGTATTTGGGTCAAAAATGAGCACCCATAGAAATGAATGGAAAAAACTGCCAAAAATTAAGCCAAAATAAGACACCAGGTGGACAGCAAAGTCACTTCATCTTTAGGTTTTAGCTCTAAGAACTTATTGGAATGATATTTTAATGTAGTTAAAAAAAGTAAAAAATAATTCATAAAAATAAGCACAAAATATTAAATAAAAAATATTTTGGCACAAAAACCAAAATAAAAATAAACAGCATAAATGGATAGACAAAACTTTATCAAAGACAGTGATATAACATTTATAATAAATAAAAATTAGGATCACACCCGAGTCCTCTGTGCCCACATTAGTCCACAGTTACAGGATTAAGGGCTATAAAGTGAATATGGTTTGAGGGCTACGCAGCAAAACTGCTTTCATCATTGATAATAATAAGAAATGTTTCTTGAGCACCAAAACAGCATATTAGAATGATTTCATGGAGTAAAATGTAGAGATGATGAAAAATGTGATGATGGCTAATATTTTCTCTGGATTATTCTTTACAAATGGATGGCCGAGTTAATCACAATGCATTTTGGGATATAGTATTCTATGCTATAGTTACAACCTGCAGATTCAACCTGAATTCATTGCATGTGTTTGACCACTTTGAATAACTGCAGAGAACTGAGGCTCATAATATTCATGAAATCAAATAACAGAAACCATTGTGACAAGATAATTTGATAAATGTTATTTTTTGTTATTATTAGTGTTGCTCATGTTAGAAGAGATGTGAAGAGTCTGGTTCACTGGAAATAATAGAAATTTTTAAGAATGTTACAGTAAACATTTTGAACTGAACAAAATTGGAGGTTTGATTATAACGCGACCAGATTAGAAAAAGTATTTATTTTCTAAATTAAAATTAGGCACCAGCACATGGTTGCAAATTTGTAATTTAGAAGTAAATTTGTGATCAATTTCGGACCAATTAATGTACATGCGCAGAGACGTTTGATGTTTGTTTCGCAGACAGAATGAGAGCATCTCTCTCTCGCTTAATCCTGACTCTGCATGCTTGGAGTGTGTGAACGGCAGCTGACTGAAAGAGCTGTGCCATTTCTGAAGGTCAGCGCTGGGGGTGGCCTTTATCTCTCTCTAACTTCCCTTATCTCTTAATCACAGCCATTACCACAAAAATTCTGTTTGTTTGTTTGTTTGTTTGGGCTGTCGTATTACAATGTTTGTTTCTTTCTGTGTGGCCCTCACAGCGGGAGCTTGACTGTGGCACACATGCATGCTGCCTGCTAACCCGCAACTTATTACACACACACAAGAAAACCTGCAGTGTTGCACAAGCTGATTGGCCTCGGCGGATCCTGCAGCCAATGAGGTTGCTTGCTCAACATTTAAATATTGTCTGGTTCATTATTAGCTGTAAGCTAATCCTGCAGCATGCTATATATATATATATATATATATATATATATATATATATATATATATCAGAAAAAAGGTACAAAAGCTGTCACTGGGGCTGTTCCTTTTCAAAAGGTATAATTTTGTACCCAAAGACTGTATTGGTACCTTAGTGGTAAATATTAGCACCTAAAATTTACATATTAGGACCTACAATGGACATATTAGCTCCTGAAATGTACATATTAGCCCCTGAAATGTACATATTAACACTTGAAAATGTACATATTAGCACCTTAAATATACATATTAACGCTTGAAATGTTTAGCACCTGAAATTTACATATTTGCACATCAAATGTACATATTAACACTTAAAATGTACATATTAGGGCCTAAAATTTACATATTAGCACCTAAAATATACATAATAACACTTGAAATGTATATATTAGCACCTGAAATGTACATATTTGCACATAAAATGTACATATTAGCACCTAAAATGTACATATTAACACTTAAAATGTACATATTAGCACCTAAAATTGACAAAAGTTTACCTTTTGAAAAGGTACAGCTACAGTGACAGCTTTTGTACCTTTTTTCTGAGAGTGTATATGTATATATATATATACACAGTGTCTATATATATATACATGTTGATTAAGAAGCATGTGGTACTTGGCTAAATTATATTGATTTATACATGGCATATTCATGCTCTTTTTGGATCTGTGTCCCATTGCTTAAAGATTAATGGGCCATCTATGATTCTTCAGCATCTCTGGGCAGGTAATTTCCTCCATCAGCCTTTCCATAGATGTGACCTCCTTTTATATGGCAGATCTGCTCTCGCCAATCCATGTCACAGAGTGTGTTATTAGACAGCAAACAGGCTGTGTGGTGAATCAGAGAGGGCACCTCTATGAAGATGTTAAGTTCCTCTCACCTTTGCCTCGGGGAGAGACGTCTACACTGTATAATTACCACATAAAACTAGCAGGAAACACCTCCAGCATGCTTTAGAAAAATATAGAGTCTAGTACCATCTCTCTCTCTCTCTCTCTCTCTCTCTCTCTCTCTCTCTCTCTCTCTCTCTCTCTCTCTCTCTCTCTCTTATTCTACCTGTGCTGATTGTACCCCACTGTGAATGAGAGAAGCTAATCATACAGCATTAGTGGTGAGGATTTTTCAGTGACAGTCATTAGTCTTGCTTTAAGCGACCATCTTGGGAATGAGTGAGAACTCATGGGTACAAACTTTTATGTTCAAAACACTATTTCATTAAACGAAACACGAAACATACGATGACCGCCTTTGAGCGAGTCATTGTATCTTTCAACCAACTGATTCGTTCACGAACACTGATTCATTCAAGAATTAAGTAAGCATCTGTTTTAATGAGCGAGTCATTGAATTTAAAGTTGTTATTTAAAGTAGACAGACACTGCAATTTAGGATGCAGGCAGATAATGAGTCGTTGAATCATTTACTCAACTTGAATCGTTTTATAACATTGATTGTTTCAGGAAGGTCTGCGTATGTTGCACAAAGATTCATTACTTTTTGTTGGCAAACAACGCTCTTGATTGTGTGGTGGTTAATTATAAATACTTTTTCATTTTAGAATACATTTTTTTATTTTATTTATGAATAGATTTTACATTTGAGGATTTCACATGTCAGATTCAACTCATATTTGGGATAATATTTTATCTATATTTACTGCAAGTATTGTAGTCATCACACACTGCAGACTGTATTTTATTGATTTTATGTCATAATATTTATTTGTTTACATCTTCCTGAAATCCTAAAACTTTCTGTTTTATAGACTGACAGATATGTGTCCTCAGACTTTTGGACCCCGTTGTATCTCACAATATTTTCTCTCCCATGTCTATCCATCATTCCATCTTGCTTGTTATCTCACCCTCATTTATTCTCTGAAAAATATACATGTCAACCAAACAGTGAGAGGAGAGACAAAGCCACTGAGTTAATTGCCCATCATTTACAGCAGATGGCTGCTGACAATATGTAAATGGTAGTATGTGTTTTGTGTGTTCATGCGCTGTTGAGGCAGAAGTATGTTTGTGTGTTATATGGTTCAGAGGAGATTTGGTCAATGATTTTATTTCTCTTGATTGATAGTTAATGACTATGAGCTGATATCAGCTGCAAGTACTGGTTGTATTTTTTTTCTGACTTCTTTTATGCTTAAATATTTAAGCATGTAAAAATATAATGACTGGTTATAAAGTAGGATGTTTTTTGTATTATAGGAACACCCAAAAATCAAAATACTGTTATCATGTTGTCAACGTCATTTCCAGTGAAAGTGAATGGTGACCGTCAAGCAAGGATTATAGTACATTAAGAAATTTTAGTGATTTTTACACAAAGCTATCATGTAATTTCAGAAGACTTCGATTTTTGCGCACAAGTCAAATGGACTTCTTTTGTTGCAGCCCGGTCTCATGCCAAGGCATCATCTAATTGACGCTTTTGACCATGCGTCAACATCCGAAGCACATGGCTTCCCTTTAGCGTCAATATGAGACGCAGATATATATGGGCCAGAAGGCACCTCCTAGCAGTGTTGTAGCTTCGAGACCAGCTCACTCCGAGTCTGAGCTCTGAGACCGAGACCATAGAAGGTTCGAGTCCGAGTCTAGAACCGAGACCAAAGAGAGTCGTGTACGAGTCTCTGACTCGAGACCAAAGAGAGTCGTGTCCGAGTCTAAGACTCTGAGACCAAAGAGAGTCGTGTACGAGCTCTGACCGAGACCAAAGAGAGTCGTGTTCGAGCTAAGACCGAGACCAAAGAGAGTCATGTACGAGCTCTTGACCGAGACCAAAGAGAGTCGTGTTCGAGTCTAGACTCGAGACCAAAGAGAGTCGTGTCCGAGTCTTAGACTCGAGACCAAAGAGAGTCGTGTCCGAGTCTCAGACCGAGACCAAAGAGAGTCGTGTACGAGCTCTGACCGAAGACCAAAGAGAGTCGTGTACAAGTCTTGACCGAGACCAAAGAGAGTCATGTACGAGTCTTGACCGAGACCAAAGAGAGTCGTGTCCGAGTCTAATCGAGACCAAGAAGTCTTGTCTGAGCTAGACCGAGACCAAAGAGAGTCATGTACCGAGTCTTGACCGAGACCAAAGAGAGTCGTGTACGAGTCTTGACCGAGACCAAAGAGAGTCGTGTCTGAGCTTAGACCGAGACCAAAGAGAGTCGTGTCCGAGTCGAGACCGAGACCAAAGACAGTCGAGTCTAAGTTCGAGACTCGAGACCAGAGAGGTTAGATAACCTAAGGTTGGGTCTCAAACCAGACTTAAAGATATCTTCAAGAATATGTAAAATATTTGGTGGTTACAATAAAACTGGCACCATACTAAAACAGTAAACCAAATATACCATGGAATCACGTACACTGTAATGGTAAAAAGGCCACATAGTGGTGTAAAGGTAATTTTATTATAAATATGACTTACAATTATTACAATCAGTAAGTGCTCTTTCACAGAACATTACTGCACACGAATTCTGTGTGGCTCTTATATGCAAACTGAATTATGGATGATAAGGCAGACATTTTCAATACATAGTTGAGCTAGAGGCTCCACATCACATCTGAGCTGGGTCCTGCTGCATTTGCACGCCGCAAACATTATAGTCTCAAGTCATGTGCGGTTGCGCACAAGAAAGTCAGCAATCATTGGACGTTTCAATCAAACAACAATTTAAAGAAATGTTAACACACTGTAATAATCATGACATATTTTGAATGGGACTCGAGTGGACTCAGGAATAAGTCCTGACTCCCAATATGTTCGAGTACTAGTCAATTCCGAGTCAAAATGCACACGAGTCCATGACAAGTCCGAGTCCATTAAAATATGGTCTCCGAGTCTCGAGTCCACAACACTGACTGCATTTACATGCAGCCAATAACCCGTTCAAAACCGGGATATTAGCAATAACTTGGTCGCAAACGGCCATGTAAACACCGCCAAAAAACCCGAATATTGCTCATATCCCGGATTTTAAAAACCGGGATATTATACCTGGGGTACCCCTTTTCTAACCCTGATTTTTTGGTCATGTAAACGCGCATCAGCATATCCCCATAGTGATTTGTGTTCTGCGCATGTTCTATTCGCAAGGTATCTTGGTCTTTTGAGTAGAGAAACTTCTCGGCGCATACAAAAATCCGTGTGCAGTATACCGGAAGTAAACACAGCACAGAATACTTTTGGAGCGAGCTCAGTAACGTTATCCAGCATCACAGCGCAAACAAAGGCGATCGCTGTCTGCCCCCGAACTATTCATTATCCACATGCTGCTGTTGTTGTTGTCTTTGGATACAGGAAGAAGAATCGGAAATGACACAAATTGCGTTGAAAGGTTATCCGTACGTCAAGAACGCTCAACCGCGTGTCGTATACAGGAGAAATGTATACAGGAGAAACTCTCTCAGCTCACGCATGTAAATGGGTTATCTCTAATGTTTCAGAAACCCAAAAAAGTGACCTTAACCCGAACCATAACCCGAAAATTGGCTGCATTCAAACGTAGTCACTGCCTCCTGAGTGGTCTAACCGTAACCCTACCCCAGACCTAAACCTACCCATAACGGAAGCGTCTCAAATTGACTCTAAAGGGTGCCATGTGCATCGGATGTTGACAAAAAGGAAAGGCATTACGAAAGGAAAGGCATTTGAGTAAATTACACACTTATGTGTAAGGTAAGGGGAAAAAAGGGGGTAGTAGAAAACTTCGGTTTTTGTTTCTATCTATCTCTATGTTGAACTGTTTTATGTGCCTACTGTATCCACTTATGATTGTATTATTATGGAAACACGTTCATGAACAATATAAGTTATTGCTTTGTATAGGATCCCGTTCGAGCCCTAGAGCAGACGAGATCTTCTCCATTTGTTGAAAGCCTTCCCGATGTTGTTCCCTGATGCCTTCCCGCCTTATTCCGACACCTGGCACTAGACAAAAGTTTTATTTTCTTTGTCTTACGAGGAGTTTGCCGTTGGGGTTTGGAATGAACTACAAGCCGGTCTCTTTTGAATCCATCTTCTACTTTTGCCGAAAGTTCACTAAAGTTTTGTCGCTCGAGTTGTCTTCGCTTATTCGCTGCAATTTTTTACGTAAACATGTATGGGTTAGAAAAACGGGTAATTTTAATATGAAATGTTGCGCGATGCACCTTTAAGGCTCTTGAGGGTCTGCCTTCATTCAAGCACTCTATATAAAGAGCATGGACCGTGTTGGTCATTTAAGACGGGCGGTTTTAATACTTAACATGAATTGAATACGAGGCTGGGATCAATGGACCAGGCAGAGGCTCGGTCCACAGAGCGTGATCTATGTTCCAGTGGGCAGCCCACAGGAAGCTGTGAAACCACAGCCGTGCTGAATCTTCCTGTTGCTGGATCGATGCGGCTTCTGTAAACACTCAGCCTCTTACTCTCTTGCCGTGGCTATAAATCAAGACTAAGCGTATAGTACTTCCACAACAAACTGAGAGAGTGTGAATGTAAATATGAGGGTAGCTCCTTGGATATTAATAGTTGTATTCCCACATTGGTGATCCAAAATCTTTTGAATGGCTTTGGGCAATAGTAGAGAATTAAATATCGGGCAATAGTGAAGAATGTATTCCTAGAGGACAGTTTTATTGTTGCGAGCTTTGGAGACTTAATGAAGCTCTCAGTTATGCTTCAGTGACATATCAACTTTGACTCAGAGATGTTTCTGAATAGCAAAGCACAGATTTTGACGAGAAATGTTCGAGGTCACACTTTAATCTCTTCTTCAAATTATTATCATGTCACACTGTATAAATGAACATGCTTTATCTAATCAAAAAAGTGTGGCAACAGATTACAAGCAATATTATTAATTCAATTTAACAAATTAGAATTGAGTAATAATTAATCAATTTAATTCCTTAAAAGTTAACCATTTAAAATGAGTAAAACTTACAACAATAACCAAAAAAAACATAAATTTAAGTCACCGTTATGGTGATCGGTGTTTGTTTTAGGTTTGTTTTAAAATTACGTTTTTCTCCTTCAGTGATTCTGCTTGCTAACATCAGGTGTCTTCAGTGTTGGCAATATAAAATAGAGAGTTCTTATTTAATATTTGACGTCTGTCTAGTGAGATATTTTTGTAAAAATTTTGGGTGTTTTGGGCTTTACAATGGTTAACTTTCAAGGAATGATTTGATTACTTATTACTCAATTCTAATTTATTAAATTTAATTAATAATATTGCTTGTAATCTGTTGCCACAATTCTATTGATTAGATAAAGCAATTTTTACAGTGCACTGCAAATGTAGGACTCTATAGGAGAGATGCATGTGAGACTACTGGGTCATTTCAGGAGAAACATGTGAGAAGCAAAAGTCTTAAATTGCTCTTTATTTAATCTAATTGCTGTCTAGAAGAAACCATTTCATTATAATAATAATAATTTTAATAATTATTATTAAAACAAATGATCCTTTTGCCCAATTTCTTTCATGATAATACTGTTCCAGTCTTATTCTTTTTTGAAAGATTTTATTTAGTCATTTTTTTCTAAGCTATATCTCAAAAGGGTGTCTCCATGATAAAAAATTACCCTTATTAATGAGCCAAAAAGCAGATGTGGTCATGAAGTACATCATATCTTGTGTGAAAATATGAAACGAGCAGTCTGTTAAAACATGTCCCTCTCTCACGCTGCATATTTTGATTAGATTAAACATTTGCTATTAAGTGTTATTGGAGCCAGATGGAGTCTTGTTCATTTTACAGTAATTAGGACAAGACGAATCACTAATGAAACACACACTATGTGGTTCTGCATCTGATGCTTCCCTTCATCTGCTCACACACACGATGCAATTTGATCTCAGCAATGGGTCTGAAACAACATTTTGGTTAAACAAAAATGTTGCCTGACGTGATTTATTGAACTAAAACTGTATACCAGTCTCAGTGCTCATAACAGAGAATAGTGTTGCCTCGAAATCCTGGATAAACCTCTAGTGATTGAGTCGGTGCATCACAGCTGGCCTTGAGTGCTTATTGGAGAGCAGAAACAGTCCTCAGAAACTGGCTTCAAAGCAAGGAGGACCTCTGTTGGTCAAGATCCAGCACTTACACCACAACTGCAGAGGGAGGAATAAACTGACACTTATCTGTCAATATTCATTTGAATTGCAAATTATGTGCACCATGGAAACACATTGACAAATTCTGATTTGTCAGTGTTGAAGTTACAAACACATTCATTTTCCAAGTTGAGAATGATTCCAGCAAAGCTATAAACTAAAAAGGCCTTGATTCACATTGGTGATCTATACACTCTCAAAAATAAGGGTTCTTTATTAGCATCTGTGGTTCCATTGAGAACCCTTAACATTCGCTTTTTATTGCGCAAAAGGTTCTTTATAGTGGAAAAACAGTTTTTAGATTAAAAATTCTTTAAAATAAGCAAAAACAAAAAAAGTTGAAGAACTGTTCACTGAAAGGTTGAATATTGTTCTATAGCATTGTTGCAAAACCCCATTTTTGGAGAGAGTAGCCAATTCGTATATTTAATTGAGTTTAACTGGTAAGCTAATAAAACCATGCAGCATATCATCATTAAATACATACTCAACTTAGCTACACATTTTGCATTTACTTTGCTCATTACGCCAGTAACACCCTCCCCCCTCTCTCTTCATACAACCCTCCTCATCCTCATCACTTGCATCACTTTCTGCTTGCTAGCGGTGTGTGTGTAGCTCTTTGATCCTTCCCGATTGGAGGATAAACACGGGTCCCGTCCTGAAGCAGAAAGCCATTATATGCACTCTGTGTCTGCAGCCGCCCGTCATGCATCGGGAAGCTCAGATCCCGGCGAATCAAAGGTGTCCATTCTACCTCCAGCCCTGGCATGAATATTTATGAGTGCTGTGCCGGCTGCCCTCCTCTGTGATGTAATTGCAGTGCTGAGTGCCTCCGTGGCACAGAGTTCATCCAATACAAAATAAAACAACCACACCCCTCTGTGTACTAGCTTGTTTTCGACAAAAGAAAGTGAAATGCACTTTTTCAGTGCTAAAAAACACCTGAGATTAGCACATGCGCCGCTATTTGGAAAAGATGGTTATATAACGCTTCAGGCTGTGGCTTCTTCACGTGTTAGTATTCAGGACAGAACTGCTTCTTTCCTTCACTTGTTATGACTTTCTTTGTCTTTGTGACCATCTGCTACAAAACACATTCACACACTGACTAGCTCTTTATCTATATTTATGATAGACTGTCATTCATTTGTGCAAGATAGTGATGCGATCAATTGTAGCGGTTAAACTAATTTACACACAGACATACTGTCCCAAATGGCTTTGCAGATATATTTAGTAAATATATATTCTGCTTAATTTACTTAAAGGGATAGTTCACTTTGAAATTCATTTTTGATATGTTTTAGCTTACCTCAAGGACATCTAAGATGTAGGTGTCTTTGTTTCCACAGTATTTAAATTTTGATATTTTTAGGTCAAACCATTCTTGTCTGTCAGTTATAATGGAGGTATATGGGGTCCACCTCAAAGAGCATGCACAGAGAAGTCCAAATTAAACATGATTTAATGACTCGTAAATGTAAGTACACATTGATGGCCTAAGGCATGAAACGAGCGGTTTGTGTGAGAAAACGAACAGTATTTATATTGTTTTTATTGTTGTTATTGTTCGGTCTGTGTAAGCGCTGGAAAGTGCCGGAAGCAATCTCTTGCGCAGTTGCGAAAAAAATCAACGTTGTCTGTTCATATATCAAAATCGTCTTCCATTGCAATTTCCTGTATAACTAAATATGTTTAGATCTTCACAGTGAAGGGTAACACTTCTGAAATCTCTGTGTGAACAATGAGTGACGTACACGCGTGAGAGATCACTTCCGGGGCTTTCGCTCGAGTGCTTGCGCCCTCAGAGTACTTGCGACGTGACTGTGGTTACATACTGTTCTTTTTCTCACACAAACCGCTCGTTTCATGTCTTAGGCCATCAATGTGTACTTACATTTACGAGTCATTAAATCATGTTTAATTTGGACTTCTCTGTGCATGCTCTTTGAGGTGGACCCCATAGACCTCCATTATATGACTCACAGACAAGAACGGTTTGACCTAAAAATATCAAAATTTAAAATACTGTGGAAACAAAGACACCTACATCTTGGATGCCCTTGAGGTAAGCTAAAACATATCAAAAATGTATTTCAAAGTGAACTATCCCTTTAAAGGCATCATGAATTCAAAATGGACAATTCTTATTTTTCATTAATTATTGCAGTATTTACAGCCCATTCTCAGCCCCAAGGCGTCACCTAACTGACGCCTTGGGAAGCATTGACCATGCTTCATATCTGTCAGTTAGATGACGCCTAGGATCGCGTGTGACCCTATACCCCAGACCTAGACCCAACCGCGTCAGTTAGAGACTCCGTAGGATTCGCATCATGTAACTGACGCTAAAGGGCGGCTAAAGCGTCAAATATTGAAGCAATGGTCAAAGGTGACGCCTTGGGGTGAGAATGCATTGGTATTTATTTATTATAAATGATTTATCTGCACAACATCTGATAGGGCCCTATAAAATCCGTTTTATTTTTTTCCCAAATTCCATTTTATTTTTTCCCAAATTCCGTTTTTTCCGTTTTAACTTTTTTGCAAATTCCGTTTTTCCGTTTTCATTTTTGGGAATTATTTTTTTTTACCCTTTACTGTTATTTTAGTTGTAAAAAGAGTGTGCTTTTTATTCTGTGATCGCAGAAATTATAGGGCCCTGACATTGATCAAAATCAGATCCCGCACTACATTCGACAAGCCATCTTACTTGGACATACGTCACAAGTAAGGAACAGTCATTGGCAACTTCTGTTTCATGCAGACTTTAATATCTAAATAGCCTATGATGATTATTTCCGTCAGCGTGCTTTCATCCACTGATGTTATAGCCTACAAAAATGCTGTTGTATGTTGTATTAGTGAGTGGTTGTTCATATGACAACATTTAGTTAAAGATGCACATTATGAGATTTGTCATTATTTTATGTCTATGGAATCGTTAAGAGGAATCTGATTTGGAAACGCTTAATAGTTTATGATTCGCATATTCCTAGAGCATGCATGCTAAATGCAACACCGCGTCTCTGAGCTTGATTTTCAAACTTCACACATTATCTAAGCATCATTGAGTCTCTGTTTCTGATAGATAAAATAAATCTTATTGTGGTGAAACTTGGAAAGCCAATTCTCTGTGGTAAATTCTCTTTCTGTTGAGGATCATGGAACTTAACAAAAAATTCTGTTGTACTTAAGTTCTGAGAACTTTTTCCTCAATCTTTTGGGTTTATTTGACACGTTGTTTGTTTGTCCTGGATCTGTCAATCATGTGTTATGTGACAGATTAGAGTATAAAAACCAAAAGGATGGGAGAGACAAAGTGCGGTAATAACCAGCACCATCCACTCTGTGGGATAAGACCCAGTTCTGTCATGCTTTTCCTCAGAAAGGCTTATATGAGCACTGTAGAGACTGCTAGAATGAGATCCAACCTTCAGGTCCAGACAGAGAGCAATTCTACCCCTGATGACTGGATAGGAAACATGCACACATTAGGTTACGTTAAGAACATGTCCAGTGCAGTATTTTGGTGCTTGGCTGCTAAGGCTGTATGAGAGAGTTTCAGTGCAGCTTCAAAGGGTTTTAAACTGACACCAGACGATGAATAAGGCTCTTAACTAGGACCATTTGAGTCATTTCTCAAAAAAGATTTGTTCATTTTGATGAACGAGTTCTGAACAGGAGAGTCACAAACTCTCATCACAGAACAGAGCAAGGCGAGCATTTGTGCTTATAAAACTTAAACGTATTTTTTTATTATTTTTGAAATGCCTGATCGTTTCGCTAGATAAGACCCTTATTCATCGTCTGGTGTCGTTTGAAACTCTCATTTGGACCTTGACCCGTTTGGTTCCCAATGAAGTCCATTATATGGAGAAAAAACTAGAATGTTTTCATTAACCCCTTAACTGTCACTTGCCCGTATACGGGCAATCTAAATTTACTTCACTATATTACTACTAAATCCTAATCTAGTCATGACAAACTATATACCGTTGGAAAGGTCTAAGACTCCTATATAGATATTTCAGTGCTGTTTTTTTTCTTACAAATTATGAATGAACAGTAATATATGAATTTATGACAAGAGTGCGCCTAGAAAAAAAATCGACGTCATTACAGGAGTTTCTGTTCTTTGTCACAAAAAGTCGACACACACTTTTAATAATTGAAACTTTGGTTTTTAGTGCTAAAAGTTCAAAATAAAACATAATTAGTATTTGTCAATAAAAAAAGATACAATTATATTTAAAAAAGTAAGGTAAGAAGTCCTCTAAAAGGTATAATATATTATATATATAAATATCATTTTTTTATTATTATTATATCACATATTTTAGTAGTTATCATAAATTAGGTATCATTTAAAAGCTTACAAACTCAGAATTCATCCTGTGAAAACCGTTTGAAATTGGACATTGTGTTACCATAGAAACCGTATTTTTCATTAGGCCCCTCCCCTTTTGGGCATCATCTTTCATAATTTATTATCAAAACCTTTTCTAATCTTGACAAAGCACATATTGTCAGAAAGGTCTGAGTCTCAAGGTTCTATATTTAGTGACAGAAGTGATATTTGGATAGAAATGTATTAATTTGTTATGGCAGAATGCATACAATTAAATTCAATGGAATTCAATGGCACCCGGTGGCTATTTTGGTATAACGCCTAAACAAAATCTCATGGGAACTTCAATTTTTGTGATATCAACTTTAAATTTGGAACACAACTTGGTTAGATATATAGCTTTCATTTTATAGTAATTTTATAGTAAAAAATATTTATTTTATATTAAAAAAAATATTAATAAAGTATATTTGATTGACTATAAATGATAACTTCCATAACTTTTTCATACTTACATTTTTTGAAGTGCTTTCACTTCAGTAATAATCTGCTGATTGTTTTCTTTAAAACAAGACCAAATTTAGGTCTATATTCCAAAGCATTCTTGAATTACAACCATTTAAGTTTGTATAGTGCATTTCCATGTAAATCTTCAAAGGGGGGGGGGGTGACAGGTAAAGGGTTAAAACCTTAATTTATTTTCTACTGAAGAAAGAAAGACATGGACATCTTGGATGACATGGGGATGAGTAAATTATCAGCAAAGTTTTTTAAAAGTGAACTACTCCTTTACAGACAGAGAGAGAGACAGAGAATCCTAGAGAACTCTGATACCCGTGGGACACTGTGTAAATTAAAATCCAAACAGATTAATGAGAAGTTATGTCGATATTAATAACTGCAACGATTTGAAAGCTCTGCCCCTCAGGCGTCTTTCAATCCAGCGGTCCTGTCGAACTTCACTTTGTCTGAGCCATTCTCACATCCTCAGCAATCACGGCTGTCTGTTTGCTGGATCTTGTAACCCAGACCTGTCGTAATCTAGTTTGGCACAGCTGCAGTCCGGCCTACTTGGCCTGCCTCGGTCTAGGTATGGAGCTTTAGGAAATGCACATGTCAGCATATGGTTCTATGGCACAACAGAGAACTTTAGCAGGGGACAGAAGGAAGAGGGCCAGGGGAGGGGTGACAACAGTTGTAATTGGATCATTGGCTAAAACAAGCTGAGTCGATGGGATCAATAGAAACTGCACATGCAGCAAAGAGCCTTTAATGGCCTTTAATCTCCATTAGGTCTTAGAGGGGAAGTCAGAGGAAAGAAGGTTCAAATCCCTCCGAGTGTCTTCTTTTGTGAGGAATCTAAACTTCAGAATGATTGTTATTATCAGTAAGTACATGTAGGCTAACATATGAAACAAGGACACTGAAAAAGTGTTTAAAAAAGAAAACAATAGCCTACTTTTCTTCGGCAAGGATGCATTAAATCAAAACTAACAGTACATATTTATAATGTCACAAAAGATTTTGATTCTTTCTTTCTTCTGCATTGATAATAATGTTTCTAGAGCACCAAATTTAGGATCTTAGAATGTTTTTCTTTAGGTTGAAGAAATACACTCACCGGCCACTTTATTAGGTACCCCATGCTAGTAACGGGTTGGACCCCCTTTTGCCTTCAGAACTGCCTCAATTCTTCGTGGCATAGATTCAACAAGGTGCTGGAAGCATTCCTCAGGGAGTTTGGTCCATATTGACATGATGGCATCACACAGTTGCCGCAGATTTGTCGGCTGCACATCCATGATGCGAATCTCCCGTTCCACCACATCCCAAAGATGCTCTATTGGATTGAGATCTGGTGACTGTGGAGGCCATTTGAGTACAGCGAACTCATTGTCATGTTCAAGAAACCAGTCTGAGATGATTCCAGCTTTATGACATGGCACATTATCCTGCTGAAAGTAGCCATCAGAAGTTGGGTACATTGTGGTCATAAAGGGATGGACATGGTCAGCAACAATACTCAGGTAGGCTGTGGCGTTGCAACGATGCTCAATTGGTACCAAGGGGCCCAAAGAGTGCCAAGAAAATATTCCCCCACACCATGACACCACCACCACCACCAGCCTGAACCGTTGATACAAGGCAGGATGGATCCATGCTTTCATGTTGTAGACGCCAAATTCTGACCCTACCATCCGATGTCGCAGCAGAAATCGAGACTCATCAGACCAGGCAACGTTTTTCCAATCTTCTATTGTCCAATTTCGATGAGCTTGTGCAAATTGTAGCCTCAGTTTCCTGTTCTTAGCTGAAAGGAGTGGCACCCGGTGTGGTCTTCTGCTGCTGTAGCCCATCTGCCTCAAAGTTCGACGTACTGTGCGTTCAGAGATGCTCTTCTGCCCACCTTGGTTGTAACGGGTGGTTATTTGAGTCACTGTTGCCCTTCTATCAGCTCGAACCAGTCTGGCCATTCTCCTCTGACCTCTGGCATCAACAAGGCATTTCCACCCACAGAACTGCCGCTCACTGGATGTTTTTTCTTTTTTCGGACCATTCTCTGTAAACCCTAGAGATGGTTGTGCGTGAAAATCCCAGTAGATTAGCAGTTTCTGAAATACTCAGACCAGCCCTTCTGGCACCAACAATCATGCCACGTTCAAAGTCACTCAAATCACCTTTCTTCCCCATACTGATGCTCGGTTTGAACTGCAGGAGATTGTCTTGACCATGTCTACATGCCTGAACGCACTAGTTGCCGCCATGTGATTGGCTGCTTAGAAATTAAGTGTTAACGAGCAGTTGGACAGGTGTACCTAATAAAGTGGCCGGTGAGTGTATATTAAAATAGAAAGCAGTTATTTTAAAATGTAATATTTTACAATATTACAGTTTTTCTGTATTTTTGTTCAAATAAATGCAGCCTTTAGCATAAGAGACTTCTTACAAAATAATTAATATTATTTGTATACATTATTTATATAAGAACTGAGCATCTAGAGCACCAAATCAGGATCTTAGAATGATTTTTTTTAGGATCAAGAAATATATTATATTAAAATAGAAAGCAGTTATTTTAAAATGTAGGCTAATATTTCACAATATTACAGTTTTTCTGTATTTTTGTTCAAATAAATGCAGCCTTTAGCATAAGAGACTTCTTACAAAATAATTAAAATTATTTGTATACATTATTTATATAAGAACTGAGCATCTAGAGCACCAAATCAGGATCTTAGAATGATTTTTTTAGGATCAAGAAATATATTATATTAAAATAGAAAGCAGTTATTTTAAAATGTAGGCTAATATTTCACAATATTATTTTTTTCTGTATTTATGTTCAAATAAATGCAGCCTTTAGCATAAGAGACTTCTTACAGAATAATTAAACCAACTCTTATATTATTTGTATATATTATTTATAGAAGTGTATTAGAATAATAAAAAATGGTAACATTTTATTTTACAGCATCCTTGTTAGACATTACATGTAGTTAATAGTAATAACTATTTTATGCACAATTACATCCAACTATCCCTTAACCCAAAAACCTAAACCAAACCCTAATCCTAACCCTAAATACATCTAGTTAATATTGTTTTTGATTAAAACATGCCAGGATTTTCATTGGGAACCAAACGGTTCAAGGTCCAAATGAGTTTTTTTAGAAGTGAACTACTCCATTAAATGTATAATTATAATGTAATAAATACAGTTTATTTTAAATCGTGTCCGTGTTACAGTGTAATAATAATGAACTACTTAGGATTAGGGTTTGGGGTTAGTTGCATGTAATTATGCAAAATTTATATTCATAGTAGTAACTACATGTAACATGTGGACACTGTAAAATAAAGTGTTACCAAAAATTCTATAGCCTATGGAGAGAGTTCTCCATAGATTCAAATGAAATGCTTTTTAGACCACACTAAACATCATTATTTGTTTTTTTCTTCGCAAAGCCATATCAGAAGGATAAGTAAAATCATTTTCAGGCACGCATCTTTATAAAGCTTCAGCGTAACCTTGCTCGCAGCCATTTCTCTGCAGTTAAATACGACAGTTGCTTCAAAGAGAGCAGAATCAAAGGCCTTTGGCTGTGGCTCTCATCTCTTCCTAATTGGCTATGCCGAGCCTTCGAAAGGAACATCTGTAGAATAACAGAACACCATTCAAACTGCATCAGAATGAATCAGCTCCTTCTGATAAAAAAAGATTCAAATCTCTCACTCAGTCTGTCCATCATGATAAAATACTTAAGTCTTGACTGCAGCTTTACCCTTTAGGATGCATATACAATTAAGCACTTTATATACCGTAGTGAAGTTTGTTGCAGTATTGTTTCACCGATTACGACTGTTTAAGTGTATTTTAATCAGAAGCTATACATGTTGGAAATGCAAAGGAGTGAAACTAAAAGTTGGGCACTCTTTGCAAGTTCACTGGCAATCATTTGCAAAGCTAAGATCAAGATGCACTAATGAAAATTCCCATAATATGATACAAACCGTTCTAGAGAAGCATTTACATTTTCACAGTGGTTGTTATAAAAACAACTGTATACGTGCACAGCGCAGTTCTGCAGGTCTATTGATTTGCTGTGATTAATCTGAGATATATGTTTAGTTCTTGAGGCCTGCTGTGATCTGCTCCGACTTCTCAAAAAACAAGGGCCAGGAAACCCCAAACCAGCACAAAGGCTGAAATAAAAACCCTCATTTGCATATTCAGCCTTTGTTCTTTTCATGCCTGTGAGCCAAACTGGCAATTAGAGGGAGTGAAGCAAAGGTTATTAATAGCACTGTGTTGTACAAACTCACCTAAAAAAGTCAAAGAAAGCATTTAGCAGTTCTATCCAGATGGGTGTACTGATACATATGCGGTGAGCATGGTAAAGTCTTAATTCAAAGCCTTCGTCTCAGTAATTACAACTTTTTATACAGCAGTACCACACAAAAATAAATTTCCCCTGTCATGCAAAGGGATTCTCTTGGCAAGCCACCATTAATTGACTTTACCCAAGGTGCAGATTGGACAACAAGTGCTATGTTCATGTTGTAATTGCCTGATTAAAGATGAAGGGGCTCTGGGCGAGAGAGAGCTCTGTCGTTTCACCTAAATGACATAAGGCCTTGTCATTGTGTTCATGTAGCCGCACATTCTCATTCTCTCCCTTCTGAAACACCAAGAGCAAGGACTCTTTTACAGGCAGTGGAACAGAATTCTTTTTAATGTAATTTTCTTTTCACTGGCATCTCTCTTATGTAACACACAGGTGTGCAAAAGATGGAGATATGATGTTAGTCACCCTCGCAAATGCCTAAGGGAATCTAGGACCACTGGCTTTAACTATAGCACATTTTGTTAAATAAATAGCTCTAATAATGTATAAAGAACCAAAACTAGGAGATATATTAATTGCTTTATGAATGAACTATAATTAATTTTTTATTCAAAATTTTGTAAGAATATTTAAAAAAAAATTATTAAAGGAGAAAAATACATACATTACATATTGTGTTTTTAAGCATTTTAATTAAATTTAATATTTATTTATATTAATAAAATGATGAACCCTTGTAACACTATACTGTTTATTAAAAACAACTACAATTATTATTATTTTCATTTTGATTTGGGGGGAATTTTCAAATCCCTGATTAATTACTGACCCTGGCATAGACGTTTGATTATTATAGCACAATAGCGGTTCAGTAACTAACTGAAATGGAATGGGCAATAGCGCCACCTAATGTATGATCTATTAAACAACGACTCCAGGCAAAATATGATCAGCTTGTTACAAATGTTTACATTTTATCTCAAACTAATTCATGCACATGAAAATGTTGCATTCCGAATTGTTTGTGAAATCTGATGCGATTACGAGTAATATTTTCAGCACTAGGCATAGGCTATGTTTTGTTTTTCTTAAAATTAAAGTGATGGCACAAAAAAATGTATTTGACGTATTCTATTAAATAAGTTCAAGTTCATCTCGCATATACTGTAATACTGTAAGGTATTTCCAAAAAAGTTGTATGAACTCAACTGATTATATAAAGCAGAACTGTGAATCAGTTGCAGCATATTTCTAGTTCCCAGCATGCTTTGCTTAAAAGTTTGCTTAAACGTAAGGAGTTAGGGCCCTATAAAATCCGTTTTATTTTTTCCCAAATTCCGTTTTTCCGTTTTAATTTTTGCAAATTCCATTTTTTTCTGTTTTAATTTTTGGGAATTCATTTTTTTTACCCTTTACTGTTATTTTAGTTGTAAAAAGAGTGTGCTTTTTATTCCGTGATTGCAGAAATTATAGGGCCCTAGAGAGTAAATGTTGGAATTAAACGTTATATAATTTGCACTATATTATTATTATAGGCTAACGTTACCTGTGCTGAAGAGAGCCTGTTGTTAAGTCTATTTACTGCTTTGAATAGTAGCAAATGCTCTTTCCAATGTGGTGATATTGTTTTAATATAGCACATATGCGCTATATAGCCTGCTAGCTAATAAGTAAATATAGCAGAGTTCATAATTTACTGATTGGCAACTCAAACCCCCAGTTGTAGTCAAACGCCCTCCACACTATACACGTTTGAGCAGTTTTAACTGAAAGCAACTTGTATTGACATATCTTAAAATGTCACTGCCATTTTTTGTCTCAAGATGCACACTTGATGCAGTTCCCTGAGGTACGTTTATTAAAAGCCATCTCAAATGCCCTAATTCGAAGCCCTGTCTGTGAAACCAGGCCAAAGTGTTTGAATTGAGTTTATATTTGTGTATTAGGAAATAATCTTGTGAACTCAAGAGAAATCAAATTGACATTACTCATTGCTGTTGGTTTCTAAATTTAAAAGAATTGAGTCCTTCAGTTCCCTCGACTAAAATGAGTTATAATAACTCAGGTTAAGTTTGTCATTTAAGATTAGATCTGGTACGCTGCCATGCCATAAACCGAACCTGCTGCAGTCAAGACAATTTTCAGAATGTTTTCATAAATCTATATTTATTTTTCAAATCAGATTAATCAATCACATCATACCTGTTAGCATCAGCATCATTAAGAAGCATTGATTTACAGTAACCTATACAAGCATGGCCTTAAACCAAAGCACACAGAAGAGGGCGCGAATTTTGCAGCAGTGTCATCGTCCCGTAATAGAACGTGAACCCAGATGTGATGCCTGGTTCATCACTGGGACCAGTTCTTCTTACCCACATAATCCTGAAGCAAGAACAGCCTAAAGTGGCCTGTGGAGAAGGCAGCTTCCAGTGAACAAACAGGAAATGGCAGAGACTTTGCATTACTCACAGATGTTTGAGAAGATCATGTCTTATGATAGGAGTGTGATCTCAAGACACCGGCAGCCTGCGCAGCTGGACCCCAGTGGGGAAACATTCGGACTGTAACGTCAGTCCATAACAACAATATTACTTTATCATTCAATCAATCAATAGACTCAAGACCTAAATAGATTGTTTCATTTGCATGGCCTCTGAATAATGCTCAGCATATAGTTGCAAACAGCAAAAAACAAAAGTTCTCATGCAATACAAATTTGGACGATATTTGCGCCCGTTAATTAAAAGAGTAAACGGCACATTCTGAAATGAAAAACTCAAAACGTGGCATCGCTAAACATGTATAATGTTTATTTTAGCTAGCGAGTCACCTATAGGAGAAAACCGTCACATTCTCGCTGAGCTTCGGCAATTCGGACTAAATCCTGATTAGCAGCAGATCAGAATCCTGATCAGTCCAAAAAAAAAAAAAGCGTTAAAGAGGCTATCCTGAACACCAGGCCTGGTTACGTCTGAGGATGATGCACTTCAGAGGAACTTATGGCATTTTTGAGCAGGTTTCTCCTAAGACAAATGCACTTATGAATTACAAGAAAAATCAACAAACAAAACAAAATTACAAAAAAAGAATTGTGCATTGGCTGGTGTCATTTTGCACCAAGCTGCAAAATTATCTTTTGGTACACAGAAAAAGATGCTGATACACAAAGGTGAAAGGGCTACTGTGGAGTCAGTCTATAATATCAGATGTGATTATTCTGACTTGAGATTCAGTCAGGTGGGACGCGAGCTTCTGCGCCTCCGTTACGTCTGTTACAGCTTCACGTAATTTCAAGTAAAGATTTTTCTTTCCTTGGATATATAATTCTAATCTCCTCTGAGGGTGCTCAAATGTATAGAGCGCTAAAATGATTTACAAAAACAAAAAACACTAAACAATAAGCCTACAAATACATTTGAAATCCTCAGGACCAGCTATACTGGTTAGTCAGTTAATACCAAACAGATGTCCGATGACAGTTAAGGGTACTGGTAGAAGCTTTTAGAAGGTCTGAAAGTGCTTTAAGATACAGTTTACGTGAGTGATTTTTCTATCCGTTTCGTGCGAGACTTGAGCGTAAGGGCAGATCCATCAGAAGTTGACTCGGAAAAGTCCACCGTCTTGATTAGGTGTTCGTACATCGTTCTTCCTCTGAGGTTACACAATATTTAAGGTACTACATCATTAGTGTTGATGTTCTACCAAGGAGATCTCTGTAAACCTACTGTTTATTTCTATTTCGCTCCTGTAAAGAAATACAAAAAGAGACAAAATTAGATGATTGAATGCAACATGAAGCCATCAAGAAGATCTTTGTCTTTAACTAAGTCAGTTTGTGTAAACTCGGATGATAAAACGTTAGTGTCTTTAAAACGACACTTGGTCAGGAAGTCACTAGTATCTTTTCAACACTGCAAGATGCTCTACAATCTTTCCTGCTTGTTGTGATTTGTTCTCATGCTTCTTGAGATCATATTAAAATTCAAGCTGCTTCAAATATAGTTGAGAATTATTTTCACTAAATTGGTGGATGTATAGTCTATAATATTTTGTCAAAATTAAATTAAAATCAACTCTTCTATATGCCAACAATTAATGTATTTTGAGAGCATTTCTAAGCTAAAATATAAATTTACTCAAGCTGCAGGTCCAAACAAATGCTTGTTGTATTGATGTATGTAACAGTAAAACAGTAGAGTATCTGTACTGATGACAGTGGTAGATTTGATAGATTAGATCTTTCTGACTTGCAGAGTAAAACTTTTCACCCTTAAATGTGCAGTAAGCGATTGAAACGAAATGAAATCAACACCTAAACAAACAATTTAGTGAATATTTACTAGATATCTGGTCTTTGTGTGTGCAAAAAGATTGTCTGTACATAATCCTGGCTGTGTAAATAGGCAGACTGATCTCATGAAATGGCCTATATCTGACATCAATTCGTATTTCCATTTTTGGTGTTCTATCAACACGCATTTCCAGTGTGTTTATGAACACCGTTGACTTAACGTTACATTACTGTATAAATATATGACCTACCCCAACCCCGTCCCTAAACCTACCCATCACTGGGATTAATACCATTTATGAGTCTTCCCCTACCATCCTAGGGAAAAAAATATCGCTACCCTAGATGTAGATCTACATTTTGCTTAATTTCGCTGAGGACATTTAACGGCGTAGACATTCACACATACACGTGGATAGCTCAAAATGTGTATAGATAACACACCACTTGACTTGAAAGTGGCGTGTATGTTTACGCTAAGGTCTGATACCATGTTGAAATTGGAGGAAAAAAAACAAACAATTGGACCGATCCACTGAGCACCAAAACACTATTGTAGCCAATCAGTGATGGGGGCATATCCGATTGTCAAAGATTTTCAGTTCTGGAAATCATTAGAGAACGAGAAGGCCTAAAAGAGGACACTTTGGATTTGGATAGGATCAGCTGAATACTACTCCAGGGATGGAATTAACTTTTTTACCAGCCACTTTCTTTTTTTAAGGGATACTCCACTTTTTAGTGGGCTCATTTTACCTCTCCCCAGAGTTGAACAGTTAAGTGTTACCGTTTTCGAATCCATTCAGCCGATTTTTAGATATTTAGAAGAATATCAGTAACCAGACAGTTTCTGGTCTCATTGACTTCCATAGTATATATTTTTTCCTACTAATTTCCATTCCTGTACTACTCACTTACTTAGTAACTACTTTTGGACGTTTTATTGAAGAATAAAATTAACATGGGATGGGTGACAAATGTTTGTGAACAGAGTAACTGAAGGTGTTTGAATGATGCTGCAACCACATCAATAGGTGTTAATATAAAGGAGGCAAATCCCATCAAATGTTCATGTTATTATCATGAAGAGCTGAGAAACAACTTAACATATTTCAATGCATAAACCAGTTAAATTTACTTTTACTTTGCCTGTTTTTCCTCAGTAAGCAGAGGGCACAAAAAAAAGCTAAAAATGAAAATGACAACAATGTGCATACCACTGCTTTGCCAGTGAACATGAATGCATGTGAGGGAATGTTAGTTAAATGAGGAGACTAGGAATACATGCTGAATATCTATGAATACAGCTAGGCTTTTAGTATCTTTTAACAACATGACATTTGCAACTACAAGGCTTTAGTCCTCTTAGCTGGAGCTACTGATAATATTATAGACAGCACCTTAACAACACAATGCTTTGTTTGGGGAAATAAAATTAACAGTTGGTGAGTGGATCAGATGTCAAATTGATGAGCTAGACTTAAAATCTTTCTTAAATAAACGGCTGACATTTCTGATTATAATAATACAAATAAATAAATCACACAGCTCTCTCTCTCCACACACACACACACATATATAAATATATAAGCTGGATTTCACAATTTAAACCACAGACCCTTGGAGACCCTTTTTCATTTAAATAATTGATTTTATTATGGCTTTGGCAATCTAAACATGATTGGCAAGATAATGAAATAGACAGAAAATTAGGTTTGGAGAAAAATAATAAATATGAGGTTTTGATAATCTCTCACGAAAAGAAGCTAAATTAGTCCAAGTGCATATTGATTGAAATTTTTCCATTTATGTTCTTTACTAACAACCCTGTAGTGGCTTACGTAACGTAAAGACAAAAATACTCAGAAGTGACAAATACTCAAAGCTGAATACAACTGACATTCTGATGTAATAAGGCCAATAGAGTTGCAGTTCGGCATACAGGCCATATGCATGTAGCAGCTAAATTCAGTCAGTTCACTATTTGGTTATTTACAGGAATAAATGCAGCAGCTTGACATTCATAAATCACAGAACTCTGTTCAGTGGGATTTATTAACAATCGCCAGACAATTCAAACATTTCTGGTAGCTTTGGTCAAAATATCTAAAAAGAAAAAGATTTCAAAAGAGTTAGACTGCTAGTTTTCATGTTTTTTCTTGTTTTCATGTTTTTGATGCTTTTGTTATTATGTCAGCCATCACATGTTTGGGAGTCACTCCCAAAACTTTGAAGGGACCAAGTCGTGACCAAAGTCACGCCAATGAGTCATGTAGGTTTTAAACCTAGCGTCAAACATTTTCCAACAACTTCCAAACTAATTTAAGCAAATGACTCCATTGGTTCAAATGTAAGACATTCATCCTTAAGGATCTGATAAACCCCAAAAATAGCTAGAAATCTAAATGCTGTCACAACTCGCATACAAGGATAAAATGCAGCTGGTGCCAAGGTAATGGGCACAGACATCAATTATTTGTGTTGGATAGGCAGGAAATGATGCAAGTCCAATCTATTAATGGGACATCTGCCTGCTGTTTGAGCAGAGATACTGATTGGCGTTCACCGCTCGACACCAGCCTTTTTGTCAATCAATGGGCCGACACTTCTTAGTTGTTGTTTTTTTAACACCATTTATTTCACAAAACCTAGTTTATGCTGAGACTTTAGCAGTTTGGTTAATTGAAATATATGGGAAATGGGTTATGAGCAAGCCATGTTGAGAAATAAAACACAAACAACATAATACATAACTTCCAGTAATTATGTCTGATCTGGTAGCTTGGTACATTTCGTTTCTAATTATGACTGACAGCACTGTTTTTGTATTGTTCTTCAGAAATAGGCAGTGGAAAGAGAAACAGAAAGACTATTCTGGCTTAGATATGAGTTGGTATTAAACAACCTACATTTGGAAATAGATGGACATGCTGACAGCACTAAAACATAACAATGATTACGAGATCTAAAGGTGCAGTGCTTGCCTTCTGCTATTGTGAAGAGTGGCAGAAAGCTGCGCTTACCCTTCGCATTGCTTCCTCTTCCTCCTGCCGCTTTTCGCAATGTGCAAAATCGTCAAAGATTGAGGTGGTATGCTTGAAAGTTGCAATAATTTTAAGCACTTGCTTTGCCTTCTCTAGGGGCACTTCTTGAGTGTCCCTGGAATTGGTGACTGGCTTGTTGTCATTGTTTTCTAAGCGAATGTGCCTCAGTTGGTTATTGGGCACGTCCTTAACAAAGATCCATTTTACCTCAAACTTGCCCTTCCACTTATCCTGGGACCAGACGCCGGCATAGGGCGTTATAGTCCACAGTCGACTTCATCTCAGCCACACCGCAGAAGTGTCCGCTGCCGTTGACACTAAAGAGCAGGTACAGTGGACCTTTGGCGCCGAGCGAGCGGTGAGGCGCCGTCCAGGCGCTTGTTTCCGTGCTCTGTGCTGCACCAGATAGAGTACTTGATGGAACGGTGGATGTCGTCCTCGGAGTAGCTCTTAATGATGAAGACCCGTCCGTTTTTCAAATTCCAGTCAAAGTCTTTGGGGTTGTAATTGTTGAGGGCCTTGAGCTTCTCCAGCACCTGGGTGAACCTCGCTGGAAGAAGGTGACGAGCTCATGGGGACTCCCGTCCCAAGGCCAAAGTTCTCCATGCCGCAGTTCTGGGTTAAACGTGGTTCCTCGGCTTCCGAGGGGCCACCCAGCGATTTTGGGGTGGGGATTCTGCACCTGAGATGGGTGCAGGGGCTGCGGAGGACCTGGTTGCGAGTGATGGTGAGGGTGGGGAGGACCTGGAGGCAGCTGGTGAGGGTGCTGAGGAGATTGTAGATGGAGCTGCTGGTGTTGGGGTTGAGGAGGCAACGGACTCTGCATCATGGGTTGAGGTTGGGCCATGAGTTGCTGCTGCACCAATGGCTGAGGGGGAAGCATCTGTTGCGCAAGAGGAGGTTTGTTGATTGAGCCTTTGTCCTCCCAGGTACCAATGTTCATGTTATGCTTTATCGGCGGAGGGGGGAATCGCTGGGCCGTTTCCCAAACCCATGTTGGGCTTTGGCTTCAGCTTGGGCTGTGGTTTCGCGGGTTTCTCCGCGATGGCCGCCCAAGACGTGGGTTTTGGTGCGGAGGAGCTGACAGGCGGCATGCTGTTGGCAGCCATGCTACTCATACCCGGTGTCCCTCCTAAAGGAGACCGACCGTTTTCGTAACGGCCGACATGTCGGAGCCAAGCTTGAGCCCGGCCATTCCCTGATCAATACTACTGAGCCCTGGAACTTTACTAAGTTGCGTGTCACTGCCAAATCCAGCCTGTCCATCAGCAATGGCCCGGCCCAAAGAGCTCGGGGAGATTCCGTAACTGCTGCTGTATGCTGAGCTCTGTGTAGACTGTCCCTGAGAACCACTGGTGCCCCAGGTGGAAAAGTCTGCATTTCCAGGAAAGAAGTTAAATCCGTGTTGGCTGAGAAAAGGGGGCGTGTTCCCTAAAGCACCAGGCTGGCTGAAGACTCCGTCGGGAATGAAGTGATGCTCACCATTGCTCATCTGTCCATATGTGGTCAGGTAAGGCATAGGCGGGTCTCCTGCGGTGGACCATGCAGCCTCTCCCAAAGAGTAAGGGAATCCAATTGAGGGAGCATAATAGCTGGGCATGTAGGGATCAGACATTTGTGGGTAGCTATTACTCTGTAGGGTGTAATTAAAGATAAGTCAGTAATGAACAAATGGCTAAATAAAGATGTGACAAAATCATAATAATAGGTGAAAAAAAGTGTGATAAACTACTGTTCAAAAGTTATTTAAAGAAACAAATTTTTATTCAGCAAGGACACAAATAGTTTGAAAGTGGTAATAAATTTGGCAACATTTGTAATTTATATTTCAAATGAATGCTTTACTTTTGAAATTTCTTCAAAGAATCCTGAAAAAATAAATGCCTCACAGTTTCCACAAAAAATGTAGAAGTACAACTAATTTCAATATAGATAATACTAAGAAATGTTTCTTGAGCACCCAATTCGAAATGTTATCTGCTTTACCATCAGAGGAATAAATTACATTTTAAAATATATTAATATAGTACATTTTAAATTGTCATAGTATTTCACAATAATATTATTTTTACTGTATTTCTGTTCAAATAAATACAGCCTTGTTGAAAATAAGACTTCTTTTAGAATCACTTTAAAAAAATCCCCAAACTTTTGAACTGTAATATATAAAACAAATTATATGTATAAATATGTATAAATGTATAAAAGCGGTCAGGGATTTGTTACAGATTTTTCAGAATTTTTTACAAATATAAACTATAGTTTAATGTAATGTAACACTGAAATGTAAAGAGGGAAATGACAGTAATACTATTTTCAGAGTACATTACATACAACTAATATGACAGCATAATGAAAAACTCACCTGATTTGTCTGGCTGCTCAGATAATTGTCAAAGTCATCATCATTAACAGCATCCTTCTGATGCATTGAACCGTTTTGCACTAAACAAAATTATATATAAAAAAAAGACAGTGTCAGTTAATTTGACTTCAATACACCATGACGTTGATATGAAATAATGAGGCAGCAATTGTAAAGAAGTAAATTAAATTGACATGATTAAACAGTAAATTGCTTGCTTGTAAGGACTACGAAATCACAAAGAGAGCTATAGATTAACATTAAGACTGGTCTACTACATAAAATATGATTCACAGAAGGACTGAAGTGACTATTTACAAATCCACACAAGCAAGACAGTGAGAAACACATCAGTAAAGTAAACACCCTTAAAGGGACAGTTCACCATCCACACGATCATAAGACTTTCTTTGGCTGGATTAACATTCACAATCACTTTCATTGCAAGGAAAATGATGTAACGAAAGTGAATGGTGACTGATGATTATGTTCCACAGAAAAAAGAAACAAAGATTCCTTTAAATGGGGACATAACTGAAAACGAGTCTTTGCATCACGTACCTTTGTTTCCTTGTCCTTTAGGTCTCTGATTTTGGGTTCAATGTGTGCGGACAGTGACAAAGAGAGAAAAAAACACCATGAACACCAGTTTATCGGAAAAAGAACATGTAGCTACACAATAATTTGGCCTAGCAGGAACAGCTATCAAATATCAAGGGTTCTCAGTTTGTGGAGGAGCGACTTGACTATGATTGATGTTGTCTTTCCCCCTTTTCTTTTTACCGATTGAAGTAACTTACTGTTTGTTTTAGAGCGTCCATTCGTTCAAAGCGCGCCAATGAAACCCAAAAATGCTGTCTAGGTAGGCAGCTCGCTATGGTTTGAGACACAGCCACTACCTGAGCAACACCATCATGTTTATATAGTTCTATACTAGTAGAGATGAAAGCGCGTCTGTCTCGCGTACCTGATCGACAGTTGTCGCAGACATCCTCCGGGAGCCCGAACTGATCGCTGTTATGACTGTCCACGGTCTCTCCTGCCACCGCTGCGGGTTCGCGTTATCTTTCCTCTCCGGGTTGCCCTATAATCACAGCGTATTCCTCAGGCGTCTGATCTCCTCGCCCGGTCTCAAACGGTCAGCAGCGGTCCTCTCGGGCGGTAGTGACGGCGAATGTCAAACGGTTGGGGGAGCTTGGCGGCTGTGTGGTGTGTTTTAGTTATTCTGAAACATTCACACACTGTGTTAACGTCTGGAGAGAATATTACCCCTGCTCTGCTTCACAATGGCGGATGGGCTCTGACTCTCACTTCCGTTTGAGCGCTGACCTTCCGCCGCTGACGTCAAAGAGGAGACATGCGCCTGCTTTTCACAGTACAACATATTTCTTTTAACCTTTTATTTAAAGATGGGACTACAAATTGAGACTGCAGAGGGTGATATTATATGTAAGTGATCTTTACATTTTACACAATAATTATTATTTCACTTATGGCATGTATTTTCATGGGGATATACACTATGGATACACATTTTTGGGGGAATAAGCATTTGTTTTTAATTTTAAAGGCATAAGTTTACCTAAAATAAATAGAAATACCTAAAAACAATATTATGTTTGGGGACAAAAGAAAGCTATTAAATACGTTAATATTAGCAAATAAATAATAATAATAATAACATTTTTATAACATTTTATAACTTTTTATAGTTTTATTTATTTAAATGACCATGGGACATAACAATTTAAAAAAAAATCATTTTTTGAATTATTAATATTATGCAGAAATTCCAAATGGCCTACATCAAAAACATTTTATTAATTTTATAGGTGACTTTATTGATCACTATATATGACAATATGATATTTTGTACAACTGTAAAAGGAAAAATAAAACAATTCAGAAGTAATAATAATATTAATATAAAAACCTTTTAAATTGTAATTTAACCAGTTATACTTTACAGTCTATGGTTATACTCTGTAAATTATTAAATTATTATTATTAATTTACTCTGTAAAGGAACTCTGCTCATTATTTTAATCATTACAAACATTATTCACAACAATAAAGAAAGCACTTCTATACATTTTAATCTAGGGTGTATAACCAAACAGAGCTGGGTGAGACTGAGAAATAAAAATATCCCTCTGAAAAGACAAACATTCTCCTACAACCATGGCGCTATAACTGTTCTTTACCGCTTGGTGACACTATTCTATTTCATGAAAATAACATGACCGTAAATGACGAGCTTTACAAGTTTTCAAAATAAAAGTCATGTTACTGCTTATGAACTCAGAACAATCCGAAATATCTATCTATCTATCTATCTATCTATCTATCTATCTATCTATCTATCTATCTATCTATCTATCTATCTATCTATCTATCTATCTATCTATCTATCTATCTATCTATCTATCTATCTATCTATCTATCTATCTATCTATCTATCTATCTATCTATCTATCTATCTATCTATCTATCTATCTATCTATCTATCTATCTATCTATCTATCTATCTATCTATCTATCTATCTATCTATCATCATCTATCATCATCTATCATCTATCTATATCTATATATATAATTATTTGATTATTCTTTGATTTTGAGCTAACATACAAATGAGCCTTCATTTTAAAAATATTTTACCTTAAGGAACCCTACAAAGATTTGCTGTGTCCATCATATTATTAAAAACATGCTTAATATGACTTAATATCATTATATTAAATTAATATTTATTGTTTACATTTTTATCAATTATTGTTAAACTTTATTGTTCCTGTTGCTGTGCAAAGTTAAGTTGAACTTTAATTCTTGAATTCTTGAGTGTATAATCCTCAGCCATACTGAGCAAGTGTGTGTTTCTGGCTTCAGCTCACAGTGGTGTTGATCCTCCAGAAACACTCCTGCTCACTCAGCCTGGGGTTTGGAGCATGCAGAACATGCTAACAGTAATTGCAAATGTATTCAAGGGCGGTGCCAAAATAAATGTAGGTATCATAAGTCTCTGTTTGCTTATCTGTTTGCTGTTAAAGAGACAGAGGCATTGAAAGATTCAAGCTCTGTTTAGCTAAGGGGCATTAAAAGATTTACAAGAGGCTAAACTAGATCTCTGTAGTCTCATCGACCTTGTAGATGGTGTTCGGTAAATACATGCTTACTGTAAAGTAAATGGACACTGAACTGGTTTGGTCCCTCAACTGTTTGTTTGTTATCTTATCATAACAGTTTGTTTTAGCCATTCAGAGCCTGTGGTACAGTCCAAATGAAATGAGAATTGATGTTTTTTTCTGACATGGACGTCATTACAAACCATATTGTGGTCTTTTTTCCTGGTATAGTCTTTTGGCAAATTATCAGATTTTTTTATAACATAGTTATTTCAGTAATGTACAAAATACATTACAGTTAGCCCCATTAATGGTTTCTATCTTTTTGCTTGTTTTATAGGGTGCCCAGACAGTGTCCGAGGTAAGATTTGGACTTCTCTCATCCAGCAACACCAGCTGAATTTGTCTTCAGTTGGATTATATTTAATCATTCATGCCAGATCTAAAATGTTCATTTCAAAGACTACATATACACATTATGGAATGCCTGTGTTATTATATTGTTGACCAACTGTAACACTACTGTTCAAAAGTTTGGGTTCAATTAGGTTCTGCAATATTATTTATGTTTTTGAAAGAGGTCTCTTATGCTCACCAAATCTGCATTTATTTGATCAACTAAAACTAGTGGGCTAACATTGTCAAATATTATTACAATTGTTCATTATTCCTGTGATGTCAAAGCAGAATTTTCAGCATCAGTCCTCAGTGTCACATGATACTTCAGAAATCATCCTAAAATGCTGATTTGCGGGCGGCTCAAGGAACATTTCTTACTATTATCAATGTGGAAAACAGTTGTGCTGCTTAAGTTTTTTGTGGAAACTGTGATATATTATTTTTAGGAATCTTCTGAGGAATAAAAGCACTGAAAGCACTTTTCTTTTTAACAATATAACATTTTTTACTGACACTTTTGACCAGTTTCATGCATCCTTGCTGAATAAAAATATTAATTTCTTTAAATAAAACTCTTACTGACCTCAAACATTTGAACAGTAGTGTGTTTATTGTTTTACAGTATCGAATAGCCTTCAATATCTCACATGATGATTCTTGTCAAATGAAATGCATCTGTTTTAAAATGCTTTTTCATTATAACTGCTCTGCACTCTTCTCCAGGGCTCCAGAGTGGTGGTATCAGCACGTTCTTTTGCAGACTTCACACCTCAGGCCAGCTTTGACATCAAGGTAAAGTTCTCATATTAGCTTAAATCATACATAGAAAACTTTGTGCATTCAAAAAAATGTAGATCATGGTTAAATTTTAGAGGTGTGACCTTCATCGCTTGGACGAAGGCCCTTCGGTGCAGACGGTGCTCACCAGAGAGGATGGACTCAGGTATTACCGCACTATGCAGACCATGAGACGCATGGAGCTGAAGGCTGATCAGCTCTACAAACAAAAGATCATACGAGGCTTCTGTCACCTGTATGATGGCCAGGTAATTCAAAACTAAATAGGCTGTTTACACACATAACAGTCAATGTCAAATGATTTGTCTTCTCGTTACTTTTCAGGAAGCATGTGCTGTAGGCATTGAGGCTGGTATCAGTCCCATGGATCATGTGATCACGGCATATAGGGCTCATGGTTACACCTACACCAGAGGTGTGCCTGTGAAAGAGATCATGGCAGAGCTCACAGGTGGGGAAATCCTCCATAAAACAGCATTAACGGAATAGATCACCCAAAAATGTTATGTCATCATACTTACCCTCAAGTTGTTCCAAACCTGTATGAGTTTCTTTCTTCTATTGAACACAAAAGATGTTTTAAAGAATGTTAGCTCCATAATATTTTTATTTTACAATGGATCTCATTGGCTACCTTCAACTATCTTGTTACCAACATTCTTCAAAATATCATATTTTTAGTTCAAAATAAGAAAAAAGTGTTAATTTTTGGATAAACTATCCCTTTATAAATAGAAATCCTAAGATACAGTTTTTCCAATTCAATGTGATCTGCATATATACTGTATCTACAACAATAACTTGATTCAGGATCATGTGAAACTGAAGTAATGGATGCTGATAATAATGCATCCACAATGCATTTCACAACATTGTAGTCTTTAATGTATTTTTGATCAAATAAATATAGCCTTGGTGAGTAATGAGCATAAGAGACTTCTTTTAAAAACATTAAAACACCATACTGACTCCAAACCTGTTTTTTGATAGTGTAAATTAGCAGTTGAACTGTTATTAAATAAAAGATTATCATAATTTACAGATAATTTCTTACATAATTAAAATGAACTGAAACTGGAAAATACCCAAATCAAATCGAATTAAGAGCTTGTGTATTGGAATCAAACCAAGAAATGTGTAATAAGCAGCCCGAATCTGAACATGTTCACAATCTATTTCAGGCCGAAGGGTGGTGTTGCCAAAGGGAAGGGTGGCTCTATGCACATGTATGCCAAGAATTTCTATGGCGGGAATGGTATTGTTGGTGCCCAGGTGAGATGTAAGCATCATATCTTACTACAGTATTACATCAAGCATTTCTTAAAGGGTTAGTTCACCCAAAAATGAAATTTCTGTCAGTATTTACTCACCCTTATGTTGTTTCAAACCTCTATGTGTTTATTTGTTCAACACAAACAAGATATTGGAAGAATGTTTTAATCAAACAGATCTCAATCCCCATTGATTACTAGTAGGAAAAAATACATACTATGAAAGTCAATGGGGATTGAGATCTGTTTGATTAAAACATTCTTCCAAATATATTCCTTTGTGTTCAGCAGAACAAATAAACATGAGGTTTGGAACAACATGAGGGTGAGTAAATACTGAATTAAATCCTTTAATCTAAATCTCACTTTGGAAGGTTCCTCTTGGGGCAGGTGTGGCCTTGGCATGCCAGTATCAGGGTAAAAACGAGGTTTGTGTTACTCTGTATGGGGACGGAGCTGCCAACCAGGTGAGAGAAATTTCCTCAGTGCATGCGCTCACAGGTTTGTGTACAGTCTGCTGTTGCAAAATAACGCTTTATCTGATTTGTCCCCTTATCAGGGCCAGATCTTTGAGTCATTTAACATGGCAGCTTTGTGGAAACTCCCCTGCATTTTCATCTGTGAGAATAACAAATATGGCATGGGGACATCAGTGGAACGGGCCTCAGCCAGTACAGACTATTACAAAAAAGGAGACTACATTCCTGGCCTGAGGGTGACTGTCTTTCTTTTTTTTTCTAGATGCCTCACCATGTTATTATATTCACCTGTGCATGCAAAATTTTATAGATGTACTGTACATAAAGGCACATGTGAGCAAATAAACCTTTTTCTTTGTTTTCTCCAGGTGGATGGTATGGATGTTCTTGGTGTGAGAGAGGCAACCAGGTTTGCAGCTGATTTTTGCAGATCTGGAAAGGTAACAGAAATAAAATGACCTTTTTTACTAACTTAAAAGAGTAATTCACTTGTAATTTTACTTTATAAAGTTTTAAACATGAAAATTACCCCATGATTTACTCACCCTCAAGTCTTCCTAGGTGTATATGGATGTTTGTTTGGCTGCAAGCTAGTTATTTTACTTTATAAAGTTTTAAATATGAATATTGTTCTTATATTTAATATTATACACAATCTAGAGTTCTTTTATAATGGATGGATGCACTTTTCTGAGCTTCATACTGATGGTTGCAATTCACTGCCATTATGAAGCCCGAAAGCATCAGGGTGTTAATTAATATAACTCTGATTGTATTTGTATGAAAGAAGAAAGTCATATAGGCTTGAGGGTGAGTAAATCATGGGTTAATTTTTATTTTGGGTGAACTATCCCTTTAACAAGTCAAGGAGGGCTTATAGATTTAAGCAAGGCCTAGTTTGTTACTGGTGGGCAAATGTTTGGCCTGTGCTCTCTATAGGGTCCCATACTAATGGAGCTCCAGACATATCGTTACCATGGCCACAGCAATCCTGGGGTCAGGTGAGGTTGACCTTCAACCTTTCACCCCCTGGCAGGCGCTTATCCTTCCTTGTTCGTGTTTAAAACCGTGTCCTCATCTTCTAACCTCCATATCCACATTCTTTCCTTAGTTTTAGCTAGTTTGCACATCACTTCAGTGAGCTCACTATTCGCTGTACCTTCAATCTGTGCTTTTCTCCCCTTAGTTATCGCACACGTGAAGAGATCCAGGAAGTTTGCAGTAAGAGTGACCCCATCTCTATGCTGAAGGACCGCATGATTAGTAGCAACATGACTAGGGTGGAGGAGATCAAGGTACTTCATTTTTACATGATTCATTTTTTTGTCTGTCTATTGCACTCTTTATTTGATGAAGAGATGAGCAGACCTTAATCCTTAGATTTATGTTTTTTATTTAAATTTAAAATGTAATCTAATGGTGCCAAACTTTGTGACTTTTGTGACATTTGCTATATGAACTCAAAAAAAAGAACAGAATGGGAATAAACCGCATTATGATTTTCTTTATTTCTCCAATTATATAGCACCAATCAGAATTTTTTACTTAAACTGTAATAATTGAAAATAATATGAAATTATATATATTTTTACTAATATTTGATTCTATATAGAAATAAATGGTGCATAATTTAGATGTGAATATTTTTTTTGTACCATTAAATCCTCTCAAAATATTAAATGAAGAGTTCAGATGCAAAAGCCTCTTAGTGCCATTTGAAATTTTCTTCTAAAATGATAATTTTTATCAAGCTTGTATATTTAAGTTCAGTAATTTCACTTAAATAGCAATGAAGATTACCTATTAATTGTCTTTTAAGTGAAATTACTGAACTTAAATATACAAGCTTGATAAAAATGGTTATTTTAGAAGAAAATTTCAAATGGCATTTAGAGGCTTTTGCATCTGAACTCTTCAAATATTAAAGAATAATCATTATTGAAACAAAAATATGGTACATTAATTTCATTAAAAAACTGATTCACTTATTGTGTGCATCTCAATCAGCGCCCTAGTTCGCTAGTCAGGGCACTGGTCAGGGAGTTTGCTATTTTAAGGGCTGCCACAATGCACTATGAAAACCAGGGAGCATTGATGTTCCTTAACAGAAGTTCAAAAGCGAGAAGCATAAATCATATGAGCCAACTCACTACACATAAACATACGTCACCAGACAGGTAACATAATCTAGCTAAGATTTATAAAGGATTTATGGCTGAAATTTTGCACATATGTGTAAAAAAAAATAAAGATACAGTGTTTCCCACAGAATTAGATTCTATTTGTGGTGGTGTGGGGTTTTGGTACCGAGGGAGGGGGTGGGGGTTGTTTGTGCCACAGGGGCCTATATGTATTGTAAGCATGTTATAATTAGTGATGTGTCCTCCCGTATCGAAGCTTCGAAGCGTGTGTCGAGTAATCCGGGATGATTTCTGTGAAGCGCGTATCGAGGCTTGTGTCGGTGACGTATGTGGTGACGTTTGAAGCCTTGCGAGCTGGCTGTACCACGTGACTGCTTCAGTAAGTGGTTCGCGGTTTGGCGGTCTATTTGAAATAAGGGCCAGAAAAATGCAATGGATTCCCCTTCACACTTTTCATTTTGAAACATTAGTGCTGTCAATTTGAATTATTCATCAAAGTGATTAATCAAAAAATAAAAATAATCCTGATTGATACCTTCCTGATTGATACCATCCTGGTATGTACTATGCTGAATTATACAACAGGGCTCTCAAGTTTTGAAGAAAGGCAGCAGGAGTGAGAGAATCACGTGAACAATTTTAGGATATAATTTTTTCTTTTTTGCATTAAATCTTACCCAGATACAATAATACTATTTCCTGATTGGCTATTGTGTAGTACTTTTTTCTTTTTTTTCATTGGCTGATAAGTGGCAGGCTTAACTGCAGAACTCCAGGGGGGACGCGCTTGATTCCTGCCGGTAATATGCGCTGCCGCTGCGGCATATTAAATATATTATAAACAGTTTTTACACGAGATAAATACAAAAGACCGAAACGAGTGACTGTGACAATCAATGCGTGACACTTCTTGCAGGTGTGATGAATGGTATATGTACTTCTCATCCAACCACAATCAAATACACTCTAGATAGCGCGATTTATCTGGATAGTTTTTTTTTTTTTACGATGTCAAGCAGAAATAAAAACAAATCGAAATGCCATAACAGTAGGCTATTTATTAAAATGTAAAGAGTAGAAAGTAGCCTACAGATAATTGCGTGAATAGCCGTAAGGAGTAGAAGTAAAAAAATCGGCTGAAAAATAATTACTCCAGTGCTAAATACGTTAGATACCCAAAATGTATATTTGGACAGAATACGAGACAGAGTTATTTATTAAATTCATAAAAGACCAAATACAGGAATACTGGCTTCTAAACCTCAAAGAAATGCCATAATCAAGACCTCGGAGCAGAAATAGCTAAGTGAGAAAACACCTCACGTGCTGCTCACAGTATGTCTTTCCATGCTATTAAAGCTTGGATAACACACTTAGGCCTACATCTCTTTATCAGTAATAATATAATATGGTGGCTCTGTAATATATTTAAATCTACCAACGTCCGTTGCCATGATTTTTTGAATGACTGATCGCGAGAGGAAAAAATGACGTTATTTAGTAAATTGCGCGAATCTGTGGTGGAAACGCGACAGCATTTAACATAGACTAACTTTTTTAGAGTTATAGTGTTCATTATACTGACCATTCAACTCCGGATTGATTCTGGAGGAATAAGCACCGGCAACAATCCGACCTCCAACGCATGATCATATTTTGATTCATAATCGTGCTCAAAGAGGAGGGGCTATTCGCGTCTCCGCTGTCAGTTTGTATGAGTGGGAGGGGAAGGAGCGCGCAGCTCAACAATAAAATCAAAACCTGAAAATCAATGCGTGGCGGTCAGTGTTGATATTGTGCGGGCCGCCACAAATTAATGAATGTATGGGAAACCCTGAGATATCATTTCTGCAGTTGTTCACAAATAATAACAGTAGTAATGACAAAGAGGACATTGCCATGTCGCTGGAAATAGAGTCACCGGGGTCCTAATGTGTAGTGAGCCAGGGTCCTTACTGTCCTTTCCTACCAGTGCCATATATTCATAGTGATGGTTACATCAGTTAATTGAGATGCACCCATTGTCTTCATTGTTTTTTAACTGCTGAGGATCACAATAGCTGACCCCTAAGTGAGTAACACCTCACCCTATCACCATATTATGTTGTAATCACAACAGGACATTGATGCAGAGATTCGTAAGGAGATAGAAGAAGCAGCTCAGTTTGCTTCCTCTGATCCAGAGCCCCCGCTGGAAGATTTGTGCAATCACATCTACTACAATGATGCACCCTTAGAGGTCAGAGGCACCAACCCCTGGACGAGGCTGAAATCCATGAGCTAAGGTACCTGCTGACGATTCAGCACTTTAATAGCACAGGAGCTCTGTTCCTAAACCTATACGCACAAAAAGATGGATGAAACTTGTGTTATCCATATATTCACAGATACATTCCATAAGTCTCGTTATTACTTAGCAAATAGTTTTGCAGACTGTAAAATTAATTTATATATTTAACTAAGAATGGAATAATAATAATGTAATAACTTGACATTTATTTCATTGCGTCAGTATTTGAGTCATTTGAGTCAAGTGATCATAATAGACTCTACCCAGCAGGTGTCGCACTCTCCAGTTCCGCTGAATAAAGTGTCATATTACTGGCAAGGTACAGTAGATGACAATTCATTGGAGGCACATTCTTACGTATATTACAGTGTCATATGATGCCATCAAAAGATCATGATGGCCGATGATGAATCACACTGACGAGCAACACTTATTAAAGAAATTGTGGAAGAATTGTGTCCATAGGTGATTTCAATATAAGAGATATATTAGAAATAACTATTCAACTGATGATAAACTTATTTTCATTTGGGCTTTCTTGTAGAGAAGAAATCAAGCATTTTGTGTCCATAATTCTGAAGTCGGAAAAGGTAATTATCATATTTACAGATCATATTTTTGAGTGACTGTACTAATTTACTACCTTCCATACAGTAAAAGTAAAATATTGAATAAATGTAAATATGTAAATAAACAAATATTAAATAAATATATTATATATATATATATATTATATATATATATATATATATATATATATATATATATATTAGGGCTGTCAAATGATTAATCATGATTAATCACATCCAAAATAAAAGTTTTTGTTTACATAATATATGTGGGTGACTACTGTGTATAATTATTTTTGTATATATATATATATATATATATATATATACACACACACATGCATGTAGGCTATATTTAAGAAAAAAATATTTATATATAAAATATTTATATTTTTATATAATATAAATTATATATAAATCTATATACAGTATATACATGAAAATATTTCTTAAATATATACAAGCATGTGTGTGTATTTATATGTATAAAATAATTATACACAGTGCACCCACATAGATTATGTAAACACAAACTTTTATTTTGGATGTGATTAATCATGATTAATCATTTGACAGCCCTAATATATATATATATATATATATATATATATATATATATATATATATATATATATATACGTGTTTAGTCGGATCACAGATTAGGACATCAATGCACTGCACTCTCACCTGTCCGTCTGCGATAAGCAGCATAGATTTAGCCCCTCCCCTCTGTCATTGATTGACAAGCATGTCAGCCAATCAAATGCGTTATACTCGAAGAAGCGGAAGTGAATATCGCACGCGTAAACGTGTTTTTTTCGTCAAACGGGAAAGAGAGCGAGAGAGAGAGAGAGAGAGAGAGAGAGAGGGCGACTGGCGCGAGATCAGGGCACGGTCATTCTATTTCTATGGAAACGCTGCACTGACTGACAGAAGTGAGTGGAGGAAAAGGTGGCGGCGCTTTTGGATACGTTACGCAAGTAACGGAATCCTAGCTTTCTATATCAGTGTCAAGAGCGTGGAAACAAACAGGCATAATCTCTTCAAAGTACCTCAGAATTGTTGTTTTGAAGCTGATTCATAAAACAAGGGTACCTCCAAAAAGTGAAGATGCCCCTGGCACAACTAGTTGACCCTTGGCGAAAGATGGCAATCGGCAGTGCGGCGAGTGAGGTGAGTCTCCAAAGGTTTATATCACTGACATGTTAGTTATAAAAGCATTACTTCTGTTTTTTTGTTTTGTTTTTGTTTTTTTGACGCCGTTTCTCTCTGCCGTTGTTGTACAACCTGTTCCAGATCTTTATCCGATGTTGGAGGATTAGCGGTTATAGAGTATGACCCGTGTAATGTGTGTGCGTGCGAAATGCTTTTTAAACGACCCGTTTGCCAAAGGCCCTTTGCATTTTTCCCCCTTTTTTGACTTGTAGTTATTTTGTAAATAGCATATGAGTTCATCTTAGTCACTGTGTTTTGTTAATAGAGGCTTAAGTTTTATGAATGACACGACGTAATGTTCATGAATCCAAGTCTGATTCATGCCGGTGCAGTGATGATGAATCGGTTCATCTGTGGGAATCTTTGCCTTATCACTGAGATATTTAATCAGTTTAGTTAACCTGTGTGTGTGTATTTATAAGATCACTTTTGAAATGTACGTTAATAGTTTACAGACTACAAGTTCCCCTATTTCAAATGTAATAAGTAGTATACCTATTTCAATTACTAATATTGAATTACTAAATTATTATTATTAAATTGTAAAATCAGTTACTAATTACTAGTAATGTAACTGATTAAATTTGATTACTTTTCTAAATTTATATCTCTATTATTTTCTAACATTTAAACCAGGCAGAGTTAACCTTACAGTAGTAGCCTACTCAACACAGATTACTGTCAGACTTTCAAAATCCTTAATTTAATTTTTAATCACAGCCACCACATAATCAGACTTTAGCACCTCTTTTTACTTTGAGATCGTTCTTGGGTTAAGTAACGTTACAGGTTTAAAATCATAACAAGAAATAGTATAATCGCTATGATACTGTTTGAACAGTATAGCGATAACAGGAAAAACAATACCTAGAAGAAAAAAAAAACAGTTAATCTTAAAAATAAAGTTTACATGAACCCAAATATGATATAAAACAGTTACCGAATAAACAAATCTTATTCTGTGTGTGGTGCTACAATGCTGAAATAACTAATACTATATATTTTCTTTCAAAGTGTTCAAAAAATGAGTTGAATCTTGTTTAACAAATAAAATTATGTAACAACATTATGTTGTTGTCTTAACTTGTTTATCTTTTTTTTTACAATGAGTGTCTAAACCCATTACTAGATAGGCCTAGAATAGAATAGAGTGAGATCTATCAAATGTTGGAAACAAATTTCTCAGACTGAAACTCAGACTGAGTTTGATCAGTTTCATAGCTGGAGATTTCCTGAGAATTCAATTCCCCTGACTGTTTTTTTATATATATATATATTTTTATGATGATTAGCAAAAGATAAGGGTTTGCATGAATTCATGCATGCAAATTACTGCTGGTTTATTAGAAAAAAACTCTGATCATCTACTCTGGAATGACACAACAATTTCAGAAATTACAACAACGACCCCATTGATCCACATGTAATAAAGTCAGCCATAAAGCTGCCGTGATGGTATTGTAGAAGAGAAATAGAAAAGAGTGGCAGGTAACACGCTGTTCCCTTCCAGCCAGCAAATGATCACGAGCCATCCCTCAGTTTCACTCTCGCGGTGACAGATCGGCCCGTCTGAGGCGCCACCCTGACTAATTAACCCTAAACAGTCAATGACAGCATGTAGTCTAATGAGACGTTCCTCCACTATCATTTGGTGCAGAGGAACAGACGTTCATATTGGCACCAGTGTGTGTCTGCTGTAGTAATCAAGGCTTTGTATCGCTCTTAGAAACTGATCCACACTGCGATTGTTCAATGTAGTCTCAGCCTCAGACGGACTGCCTACAGACCGCCCACAATCAGTTTGATGACTGATGTCTGATGATTCATATTTCACAAAAAGAAAAGCACTTGTGAAATTCACAAGCTTCAATCAGATATCTGACAGCAGCACAACATCCGGGAGTGTTGGGAAACAAAATAATTTTCAGGTACCTGGATGATGATATTGCTATTTGATAAAGTTCTGGTCAGTGATTAATTGCGCATTTTTATTTGACTGATATTAAAGATTTTTCGATTTATCAGTAACGGTTAATATTGGATATTTATTATTAATGTTCATTTAATACTCATTTATACTATTGTCGATCAGTATTGCTGTGAAGCCCATTTCAATCATGCTTAAGTATGTCGTATTTATAACATAGAAGCTGAAATAATGAGAAACAAATTATGACAATTTCAGAATCATGAGATAAAACATTGACATAAAATATGACGTTAAAAAGTAACGTGTATCATAATTAGGACGTTTTTATTTTTTATAATTTAGACTTTGTTGATCATTTAAACTTTTTATGTCATAATTTTGACTTTTAATTTAATAATTATCAATTAGCATTTTTGATTATTATGATTTACCAAATCATGATTTATTTTTTTATGTTGCGGAAATAGGCTTTCATAGTCATCTAACACTGAATCAATGTTAATCTATAAAAATGCTGATCATTTAATAACACTGTTATGGAACATATTAAACATTATAATATCTTGATGCCTAAGTCCACTTTTAAATTCAGCATTTAAAAAGACTGATTTTAGTGTTTTATTTGTAAATTATTTAGACAAAATAATAATTAGTATAACATTTTAATATTGCCTGTTTATTGGGTGGTGACCATAACATGAAAATAGTTATAAAAAAATCAAATTATATTATAGGGATTAAACTGTAAAAAATATTTGAATATATATATATGTATATATATATATATATATATATATATATATATATATACAGCTATGGAATAAATTAAGAGACCACTGCCAAATCAACTGCTGATTTGGCAGTGGTCTCTTAATTTTTTCCATAGCTGTATATATATATATATATATATATATATATATATATATATATATATATATATATATATATATATCTAAACGATTAATCGTGATTAATTGCATCCAAATAAAAGTTTGTGTTTACATAATATATGTGGGTGCACTGTGTATAATTATTTTATATATAAATACACACACATGCTTGTATATAATTAAGAAATGTTTTCATGTATATACTGTATATTTATATATAATTTATGTTATATAAAAATATAAATATTTTATATAGAAATAATATTTTTTTCTTAAATATACATGCATGTGTGTGTATTTATATATATATATATATATATATATATATGTATATACAAAATAATTATACACAGTGCACCCACATATATTATGTAAACACAAACTTTTATTTTGGATGCGATTAATCGCGATTAATCATTTGACAGGCCTACTATATATATATATATATATATATATATATATATATATATATATATATATATATATATATATATATGAGGCACACAAACTATATATTCTGTTTTGAGTTATGAAATGAAATAATCAGAGCTTATTACTTTTAGACAAACAGAAAATCTGACCTAAAGTTTATGAAGATTGTTTATGGTATTATCTGGCACATAAAAATCCAGAACTTTGGTTGTTTTGTCTAAGTTGGCAGTTCTTAGCCAGAATAAGCAGCAATGTGGACCAAGCATTATGCTGTTAGTGAAAGCTCTGACTCTGCGCCACTGTGTTCGGTGCAGTTCAGACCTTTAACACGTTATGCATATTTTATTTTCTACTCGCAATGGTTCGTGAGACCTGATTTACCATATTCACATTTCTCTCACACGACAGACGGAGCCCCATCATGTCTTGGAAGACTCGACAGGAGAAGATGAAAATCTATCATGTCAAGTGAGTGTCATGCCTCCCCTGCTCTACACTCTTCTTATGTCTATCTCTCTTTTTGCTCTTCTCTAGCTGTCTATCCCTCAAACTCTTTCTAGCTTTTTTTAATCCGTGTCCTTCTCATCTTCTCGTGTCACGTCCCCTCATGGGCTTTGATCTTCTTATTTTTTAACTGTTCAGTGTTTTGTAGCACTTGACATTTCTCAAGGAGCTTTTTTTCAAGGATGCTGCATAGATAAGTGGCTCTTCTAAGGTGGACTGAAATGTCCCTCCATGTACATGTGTAGCTGTAAGGGGAGATGGTGCTAAATTATTGCTATTGATCATGTGTTCCCCATAGAATGCAATTGTATCGATTAGTCCTTTGATTGCCGGATGCACAGTTTTACAGTCAAATTGAGTGACACTGTACTGTACCATACTCATTGTGTTGGGCTCAGAATTCCTGTGTCCCCACTGAAAAGATACCAACCTAGACAACAAAGTACTCATTGTTTTTGTTTGTGGGAGCGTTTCTGTTCAAGCCGGAATGGTTGTTCTAGTTCAGGAAGGATTCTTCCTACACTCAGAGGCCATTAATGAGTTTCCATAACACGCATGTAACGAGTCCATTATGACATCATGCAGTCTGACCTCATACAGGAAACGACAAAGACTTTTTAGGTCTCCTCTCCCACTAAAACACTCCTCCGTCTTCCTTCCTAGCTTGTGCTGAGAATCATTGATTTTTAAATGCAGGGCAGATGGACCTATGGATCTTGTTTGCTAAGAAAGCTGGTCCATCAAAAACATTCTCTAGAGTATTTGCTTTCCCCCCTGAACGTCCCCACACATAAGCACGCACTTAAACGAATAGTGTCTGAAAGCAGCTCCTTTGCAAATGGTAGGTTAAATGCATTGCACACGGTTTCTATCTTTGCTCCTTTTGTCTGCACACTTGTGTTTGGCCTTGTATTGGAAGATGTCATGAAAACATCTCCACATCAACGTCAAAGAATATGTCGCTCTACATATCTTTTTCATACATTACACCTCGTCCTAATCAGATTTGATGGCTTTAAAGGTCATGCATTCAAATCTTTTAACATCCAAAGTTTGACAATGATAATGTCAGGTACTGATTAAGTTGTTTACAGCCACAACATCGCAGAAATAGAAACAATTTTTAATCGAATTTCCTGTCGCTTAACGTGTCGCTATCATTGCTGGTAACTAAGCAGGCTTGTGCACAATTTAGAATTGAATTGAGAATGACTCCTGAATTCCAATTCGATTTCTTGAATTTGAATTGATGCCAAAAGCAGGATCTAGAATTACAATTCAAATTTGAATTAAAGAAAGCAGAATTGCAATTCAATAAAAATTCAAAGAAACTCATATACATATTTTAACTAAGTGACGTGTTTACCAATGAAGCTTTACAGTACATCTCAGATATTGCATTACATATTCTAAAAATTATATTAATTTGAACTACTTGTACAGATTACATTAACAGCAATTTGTTTTCCCTCAGCAATGAATGTTAAAAGTTCTAGTCACAGGACAAATAATTAAGTTTTATTGTAATTGTAATTTTGACTCCATTTCCCAAATTTACTTTAGTAAATATTTAAAAAAACAAAACAATTTAAGGTGGACATTTGTTTTTATATACATATATATTTAGAACAAAATGTATGCAGGGTTGAGGATTGACTAGTTACAGGTATGTGTAATTAGATTATGTTATTAGATTACATAATGGATGTAATTGTATTTAGTTGTATTACTGAGGTAAAATGTGTAATTCAATTAGTTACTAATCAAATTAAAAGGAAATAGCTCTACATTGATAAAATAATCCAAACCACATATATAATGGGTGCTTATAACAGTGAGCAATTACATTTTCAAAGTAAGCTTCCTATGCTGAATGCGTGTGAGATTCAACACATTCTTTCTTTATTTTAATTCCACTTCCTGTCATTCCAATTCCAATTCAACTTCCTGTGGAAGTTCCAATTTCCGATTTCAACTTCCAATTCTGAAATTCAGAATTTTGCACAAGCCTGCTGGTTAGGAAAAAATACCTTTTATTGCGTGTCCCGACATCACGTCTTCTAGTTGGGATAGGGAGTTACAGAAATGTACAGTTTTTACTATTATGCTGATTAGAAATTGTGGGAGGGAATATGCTTAATTGTCATGACCATAAAAAAACATTATAATGTAAGCTAAATATAATTTATTTGAAATGTAAATGATCTACCACTGTGTCTTTATCAGATAGAAGAGTACAAGTGTCATGATCAGCTGTATAAATTAATGTGGCTTTTTTATTTTTTGTCTATTTAGTAGACTGCTGTAGTTGTTGTTTTGTCTTTTGTTACGTGTGTTCAACCTGGACATGTTCCGATCCCTGCGTTTAATGGGGCGTATGATGGTAAACAGTATTTCAGTAGCATAATGAGAGTTAATGAGTTAGAGAGTGTGTGAATGCATTAGTCATGTGCTCTGTTAAATGGGCTTAAAGCAGCTCTCTTTCTCAGAACGGCTTATAAAACAGGAAGGAAGGAGTGAAAATGTGCCTTTTATATTTAGTTTGCAATCAGCCATTTAACTTTATCTGGAAGCCATTTGAGAGTTTATAAACAGGATCATATTTAAATGAATTCCCAAAAAACAGATTCAAAACAGTGAATCACACCAATTAGCTGCTCACTGGCTCCCCCTGGTGAGTAAATATAGCTCATGTTAAGGTGAGTCATTTAAATATAGATTTAGTATTTAGACACATTTCCAAAGTGATTAAGAAAAGTTGTAGTAGTAGACTTTTTAATCCATTGCGTACACCTAGTACATTTCCCTGGAGTGACCTGGGATTATGTGCACACAGTAATGATGACTCACGAGTCTCCATAGTTCAGACTATTTGGTGGCAAGCTGAGGTGTTTATCCATCTACTGCACCACCCCTCGGTATATGCTAGAGAAAATCTACTAGAAAAATGCAATTTTTCACAATTTTTATGACCAATGCAACTCCATCGGAGAAGAGGAGAGTTGACAAATGTTTTTTTTTCTATCCCATAATTCAAAATGAGTTGAAACGCTCGCTCAAAGTCTTTGCAACTATCCCCATATAGGGTAACTATGACTGTCCGTCGTCTTCCCAGGTGCCTTGATCAGACCCCGACACTGATGTACTGTATGAGTCCAGCATCGTCCATGTCAATGCACGGGGTGTGTGTGGCGTGTCGCTTGTTTGTGCTAATGTTTGGCTATGTCTCCAGATCTCTCTGGCAGATGGTATTTAATCTTCTCTGGCCATCTGGACTGACTTTTCTCGCTTTGCGGACACCCACTCTTGCCTCTTTTTACCTCTCTCTCTCTCTCTCTCTCTCCTCCCTCCATCTCAGTATTTTTCTGCAGTCATTTTTGTGAGAGAGTGCCGAGACATCATGCTGTCTTTTATCTACTCTGACTCACTCTTCCAACATGGTCCTGCACACCTGATTCACAGAACTTGACTGACTGTGGTGAAATAACAACCTCAGCTTAAAAATGACTCAGAGAGCATTTTAATTTACTGCAGATTCAGTTATTAGCAAGGACCACTATTGCTGTTGCTTGTAGTTAAGGTTGGGGATTGGAATATTGTACTAAACAGACTTGAATGATACCTCATGCAGTTCACACAAAAACCCTTCCAAACCCTTAAGACTTTTATTCATCTTTGATACAAAATCTGAGATATTTCTGTCCTTGTATTAAATGTCTATTCACCCAAAAGTGTGGTGGTTACAAACGTTTATAAAGAGGTTGTAAAATATGAATCGTGCAGTTTAATCCAAATCTCCTGAAGAGATAAGATCGCTTTATTTGTTGAACGGATTTCATTTAGGCTTTTTTTTTAAATCAAAAAACATGCATATAACACTCAAATGTTGTAAAGAGAAAGCTCATCCATAGTTGCTTGACGCGAGAACAAATGTGGCGTGACACACAAGAATGAACTTGATCTTGAGTTTTATCAAATGTGCCTGTACGTAGCTCATAGCCAATCGTTTCAATTATACCAGGTGACGTATGTAGAGTGAAAGAAATTTGTCGAGGAAGAAGACTATGGGTCAGAGATTTATTCGCGTTCTAAACTACTTGGAACAATATCTAAGGCTGCATCGAAAGGTAACTTCGCGTCTGCTGCCATGTTTGATCCATAGGTATAAATAAACGGTGTGTCGCATAGACTTCATCATCGTCTCGCTGCTCACTCCCCGTTCTGTGATTGGTCCCCTCGCTGAGGTCTATGGTTTCCAGACTGCCTAGCTGTGTGAATAAAATTGTGCTGTGCAAAGGCAGTATGGGGAAACCCAGGCTAGCAAACTACTTATTTTAAAGGTGAAATTTGACATTTTTGCCTTAAATCCATTAATTCTTTAAATGATATCATTTAAAGCTGCAATACCTAAGATTGTATATCGCTAGAGGGCGCTACATTCAAAACAACAACAACGGCTTTGCTTGATGACAACGTGGAGGAACGCTGGAATGATGGGAACTGTTGTTTTCAACTCCACTGTGGATAAATCAGTCAGATGGGAATCGAAAATTAGTTGACATGGATGAGGTAAAGTTCGATTTCTATAAATGTTGCATTTAATGACATGCTTGTTTTTCATTAAACTGAAATAGCCGCAAGAAAAGTCAGGTTTAAAAGTAAATTAGTTATCACAGATGTTACTGTGCACAATTAATAATTGGGCTCCATTCCATAATAAATGAGCAAAACAAGCTGACGTTTGTTGCTTGATAGATGCTAATGCACAACTACAACTTCCGCATTTGTCCAGGACTACACGTAGTACGAGCGGAAAACCGAGGTAACGCCGATATGGCGCGATTGACTGGTGACTCCCAGCTCACCCCTGCTCACACGCCCCGTTTCTTTGGTTAAAATCTAATTTTTTTCTGGGACATTACTCGGACCAGGCTTATACTCATGACATGCACATGAGCACTATTGTTTTATGTGTTTTGTCGTATTTTCGGTATAAGCACAAGCTCTGATAACGGTTTTTACCATTTTTAAAGTAGACCCTTTTTTAACTTCTTTTTGACTTGATCTAAGTATAAAATGTATTTTTGCTTTCAAGACAAATTAGATCCCATTAGAGAGTATGTTGAGTGCACTGTATATACCCGTATACAAACACAGTAAACACTTTCACATTAAGATATTTACGTAAACCTTTGTTTTTTTCAGGTTTACATTTTTTTCCATTGCTGTGTTTCTTCCTGTTTCCCTCCGAAATCAGTCCATCCATTTTCAGTAATAGGCCATATGATCCTGTATCAATTGGTACAAAATACCCATAAAACCCTTTGAATTGATTAACAACATGGTCCTGTTTACTGACAGATCTATTAAGACCCGTTTGCACATGATGCTGATGGCGTGACCAGGCGATGATTCAGTCGCAATCCTTCCCCAGCCCATCCTCCATTACAGCGGCATCGTGATGGGTCACAGCTGGTGACTTACAGTCCTTTAATGCTTGAGGATCAATAGAGATTGCTGGGAGTGATGGCCCTCTCTGCCTGTTCACCGGGTCTGTGGATCTATGTGCGTTACATGCGCACACATACACAGAGGTTATGCTGGGTAATGCCATTCATTCTCACTAAAGGTTTCCTGTGGATCTCTCATTGTGAAGCTCTTTCCGTCCCACATAACCTGGACACAAAAGCAGTGTGACGACACTTTGTATGTGTGAGAGAGCAAGAGTGGGTGTGTGTCGGAGACGTGGCGTGTGACTGTGCGTGCAGAGATTCGAGACCCTCGGAATCTGTGTTAAACTCTGCTCTTTGTTCCGGGGCTGAATAAGTGTGGGAGAGTTGATTCATCTTCATTATTTAAGGGTCTCATTATCACGTGCAGACTCAGAACCTTACAAGTGGGGAGGGGGATCGGTCAGGACCCGGAAGGTCTTATGTATCTCAGGTGATGATGAGAAGGCACCAACAATGATTTGCTCAACCATTGCTGGTTGACCGTATCGAGTTTTAGCAACAAATATTTATGTGTGAAGGGAACAATATAATTATATGTGTGTGTGTGTATTAGGTAGAGCCAAACCGATATATCGGCCGGCCGATATTATCGGCCGATATTAAGCATTTTCTGACGGCCAATAAATTAATATTTTTAAAAATGCGGGTGGCACTGCCAATAAAGCACCCGAACGCTGTCACAAATAACTGGCTTATCAGATATAGCAAGGAGACATTTAAAATGTTTAATAAACAAGTGTTTTCAGTAAGTGTCCTGCAAAGATGATTGCTGACTCGTGAACTTAAGTGAACACACCAGAGAGAAATCCACATTTCTTATGAATTGCATAATCAGAGAGCAGTCTGTCTTTAGTTTTGAATTATTCTGTTTAAAAGTACCCTTTTCAATATAGATATGTTTCTCAGGTCTATACGCTGATTTTCGGTTCATTCATGAGACGAGCTTCAGTTCCGCGCGCCGCCTTCGTGTTTGAGATTATCTATCGTCTACTATATTTACTTCTTATTTTTAAATCCAAAAAATTAGTTGATGAAACATTGATAAAAATTTAGATATAATTAGTACAAAACAAAATTCACTTTAATGAAAGGCTTTTTGTGCTTTCTGTCTGAGAGTTCAGAGCTTGTCACGTCCGTAGGCTAACATTGTTTTTTCTTTCATAATGCGAACACAAAAAATAAAATAAAACGAATACTTTATGTTCTTTTGAGAGCCAACCCTTCTTCATCTGGTGGGTATTAGCCTATTATTTTTGATGTGCGCTGTGTAATTCAAAGAATTGATTTCTCTACTACCAGCCTCTGTTGCGCATCATGTGAGCTTGTGACTATTGCAAGTGCACAGCTGAGAAGTTCCAATTATATTGTCTGTTATATTTACTTCTTATTTACAAATATCGGTATCGACCTTCAAAAATCCATATCGGTCGGGTCTTAGTATTAGCACGCACGCACATAATACAGTATACATATACATATATATATACATAGTATACATATATATATATATATATACATATATATACATATATATACATATATATACATATATATATATATATATATATATATATATATATATATATATATATATATATATATATATGTATGTATATATATATATATATGTATATATATATCACACATATAAATAGACATAATATACACTACCGTTCAAAACTTTGGGGTCACTAAGACTTTTTGGGGGGAAGAAATGAATGCATTAGGTTACAATAAATTGTATCAGTCGGTAAAGACATTTGAAATAATTATTGCAAAGAAGGATTCTTAATTTTATTCAATCCTGTTCTTTAGAGGTAATATTATTTTGTTACATTTATATAGTGCTTTTCTGGGTAGTCAAAGTGCTTTACATATAGAAGGGGGAAATTCCTCAACCACCACCGATGTGCTGCATCCACTTGGATGATGCGGCGGCAGCCATATTGTGCCAGAACGCCCACCACACACCAGCTTACTGGTGGAGAAGAGACAGAGTGATGAAGCTAATCAATATGTATGGGGATGATTAGACCATGATGGACAGGGACCAATGGGTAAATTTGGCCAGGATGAATCCTTCAAAGAATCCTGAAAACAGAATATCACAGTTTCATCAAAACTATTAAGCAGCACAACCTTTTTCAGCATTGTTAATAATATGAAATGTTTCTTGTGCAGCAAATCATCATATTAGAATAATTTATGTAGGATCATGTGACACTGAAGATGGAATGGCTGCTGAAAATTCAGTTGTGCCATAACTGGAATAAATTAATTAAAAAATATATTAAATAGAAAACCGTTATTGTAAATAGTGATAATATTTCCCCTATATTTCTGTTTTTACTGAATTTGAGACTTTTTTCAAAGGCTGAAATCTTACCCCAAACATTTAAACACATTAATATTTTTTTTTTTACCCACACATCTGTATGCATCAGGTAAAAAGAAATGATCTCATATTATTTTATTATTCTACTGCAGTATATAGTTGGACAGCTCTGATGTAAGAAATCATAGCATATTTAGGGCCCTATAAAATCCGTTTTATTTTTTCCCAAATTCCATTTTATTTTTTCCCAAATTCCATTTTATTTTTTCCCAAATTCCGTTTTTTCCGTTTTAATTTTTGCAAATTCTGTTTTTTCCGTTTTAATTTTTGGGAATTTATTTTTTTACCCTTTACTGTTATTTTAGTTGTAAAAAGAGTATGCTTTTTATTCCGTGATCGCAGAAATTATAGGGCCCTACATATTGTGCGATGCATCCCAAACATCTTTTTTTACTCTGCTATCTAGATCCCATTACATGGATGTAATCAAACAAATGTAAGATAGCTAGAATGCAAGTACTAGTTCGAAAGGGCAATGATAGCTTTGTCAAGTGGTCTAAAGCTCTCTAACATTGACTTTGATCCATTGGGCCATTCTTATCATTAAGCCCTGGTCTGCACTGCCAAGAGAAGCACATGACATGACAGAGGAATGTGAAAAAAAAAACAAGAAAAGTAAAGTGGCAGCCAGAGAGGAAATTGAAGGCAGAGGAAGAGAAGCTGTTTTACTAGAGAGATTGTGGAGGGGGTGGTTGTTGAAATGTTTTTGAGATCTAGAGAGAGAGGGATCCATTAATCTTGTCTCTGTTGGCTTTAGTGCAAATGTCTCCTTCACCAGCACTCATTCTGCAGTTAAAACGCCCTCCTTCTCTTATACATCAGTGGCCCAGTGCCACAAAGACAATAATTGTGAATGACTCCAGTGAGTGTTTTGATAAGACGGACACGTCTGAGAAGCAGCAGAAGTGAATCGCTGTGAAAATGCTATTTTCTGCCGAGTGCAGTCTGTGTTGTCAGGATGAGTAAGTGCTGTCCATTGTGCTGCATGAAGGACATGGTGTGTGGAAGTTATTTAGGCATGTCAAAGGCAAGTAAGGCTATCAAATGTACCGTTCAAAGGTTTTAGGTCTGTCCTTTTTCCAAAAAATATGTTTCTTCTGTTTATCTTTTTTTTTTATTCAGCATGCATTCAATTGATCAAAAGTCAAATGACCAAAAGGCTTTTTTGCTAAATATATATATTTTTTCAGATAAAATCTTTTGCACTTTCTATTCATCAGAGAATCCTAAAAAAAATTTATTACAGTTTCCACAAAAATATAAAGCAGCACAACACTTTGCAACAATGATAATAATAAGAAATGTTACTTGAGCAGCAAATCAGCATATTAGAATGATTCCTGAAGGATCATGTGACAATTCAGCTTTGCCATCACAGGAATAAATGTAGATTATATAAATGTAAATAACATACATGACATTATATATAACAAGTATACATATATATATAACTTTTTTAATGAAAATTTTGCAGAATGTAGTTTATAGAGGGAATGCATTGACGTCACTTTCCTGCCGGAACAACCCCCTCAGCCTGACTGAGTGGCAATAGATCTGCAGCGTGACTGGATTTAATAGGGGAGACTGCGAAAATGCGACGTACAATTTTATCAATTTAAACTAAATGTTGGACTCAATATAGTTCTCAATATAGTCCTCTCTAGATCTCAAAGCTCTTACCCACTTTATATGTCTTATGTTTGTTTTTTGAGGCATTCACGCTGAAAACACATACAGCCGCTCAGTCTTTTTGCCACTCACTATGAGTAACTGCAGGCACGTGACCGGACGGTGACGTCACGCGAATTCCCTCTATTGGCCAGTAAGAAATATTCATGGCTGGTGAATTTTTCTGAAGCCAGCCACCATTGGCAGGTTTGGAAAAACGTACATTTTGCACCCTGTTCTTCCATTATTTCGTCTGTGGAGCACTAAACCTTTCAGTTAGGCACTCTGTGCTGTTTATCATTCTGTAACTCAAAGAAACAGTAGAGTTGATGTCACATTTCCCTCTGAGAAAAGGAAACGAGTATGATGTTTTTCCACATCTCAACTGAGGGCGTGTTGGGAGGCAGTCTTGGCACGGTTCCATGTGTGAGAGGAGGATTTTTCATCTGAGGTCAGGATCTGAAGGTGATGTAATGCGCTCGTCAGGGTGTCTAACTTCCTGAGAGCTTTCCAAGAACAGGGGGCCGACGGGAGGGTTCCTGCTCTGTCATTCAGCACAGGAAGTCGGGTGAAGCAGATGAAAAAATAATACACAACTTTGAACTTGATCCGGCACCACGTGACCTGGTTCAGCCCATGATGACCTGACGTAGACTCAATCTCAGCTGGAAAAGATCTGCTATTTAAGATCTGTCTTTTAATGTCTTACTCATTTTTGATGCTCTTTGTCATTTTAACAACACTTTTTTGTCCCAGACATGAATTTTAGCAATGGCCATCCAAAGCATTATTTTACTGTGAAGGATGTGCACCAGACCCATTGACAGGAAATGAGGCTTATATTGCACCCTAAAATCCAAATTAATATATTTAAATGTTATGTATTACTATGCTTTTTTTTTAATTCATCTGAATTCATAACACATTTAGAAAATATGTATAATTTAAAGGTATTTTAACTTAACATGTTTAAAAATATTTTTTATAAATATGTAGGTTTCAAAATAATTTTCAGCATCATTACTCACGTCACATGATCCTTCAGAAATCCTTCAACTTTCATTCAATGTCTCACACATTTAAAATGCTCTTTGACATTTTAACAGTATGTTTTTGTGTTTGGGCACCACACATAATGTTGTCCCAAACAGGAATTTTAGCAACTTTCCTAGCCATAATCACGTGGAGGATGTGTGCCAGACCCTGCGACAGGAAACTGACACTCTTTACCGAGTATACACACTCATATACAGCCCCACTTGAGTGTATGAGCATGTATGTTCAAAGCTGATATATTATTGATGCTCTATTTGGACACATGTGCCTCTTCCTGTTCAGGTGTTGCCTTGGAAACCAGGGCAGGACATGCTCTAATCTCAGTGCTGACCTGCAGCTGTAGGCCCTTCCTGGGCAGGCGTTTCCTTTTGCTTGTTCTTTTGTATGCATGTATGATCCCACCACGGTCAGACCGCCTAAGTGACCACTCCTGCCATGCTGGACAAGGGTTCTGGTTTATCCGTCCAGAGCGTGGACTGACTGACATGCGGACAGGATCATGCTGAAAATGTTTCCCCTGCGGATCAGGCAGAGAAACACGCGGGTAGGAGCCCTTCGGTATTGTCAGTTTGAAATATCAGCGGGATTAAGGTAAAAGTTGTAGTATTTCTGCGAATATTGCAGCTTGATATGCAGCTCACATTTGCTTTCTTAAGGTTAAGCAGGTCTGATATAAACCGTTAGCTTATTTTTAAGGGAGAGACTTTAAGGGGGCATAAAGGAGGAAACTGATGATGTACTAAGACTGTATTGTGTAGACGGAACAATAGAGTTTGAGTCTTTGTGGGGGATTCTTTGCTCATTGGTGCTCTGAGTAGGAAGAACCACATCAAAGAGCTGAAACATTCATTTTTCAGAAGAATGCTTTTGGAGTCTATGGCATGAAATGGTCAGGAATCTCCCTCGGCTTTGCTCTGTTTTATCATTGGCCACACTTTCTTGTGATTCTATTTTGTATTTTGTGTGACTGGCTGCGCATGTGTTCTTGTTGCGTTTTTCTCTAATGAGCAAAGGCTTTGTATCCTAGAGATTGAGAGTTCAGCATGGTCTGAACTTTGCAATTAGTGGATTTGGTTCCAGAAAAAGGCCCCAGAGAAGCAAAATTAATAGGGACATTGTCAATGACTTCAGTCCTGCCCTAGTAAATAAAACCTATAGCAAAATCTATTTAAAATACATCTATTTCATACTAAGTTAACTTCAAATCCATTAACGTTTTTATATTCGTATCTAGAGGTGTAACGATACCCTCATGTCACGATTCGATAGATATCTTGATACTGAACTCACAATATGATATTATTGCGATACTTCAAGACAAAAAATTTACTGTTGATTAAAATGCTAAATTTGATATTACATTTGTGGGTTTAAATGAATAGGCTTGGATTTGGTGCTTGTAACCCAAGGACAATGGTGACACCAGAATAACAATATTCATGGTTCTGAAGCTGAAATTACAGAGTTATTGTAGATGAATATCTACATTGAATATTACATGAATTGCGCGGTTTCACTGACTAGATATATTTAAAATAATGTCGGACACTTGTTACTGGTATTATCAAGACCCAAAAATATGCCCCCATTGCATTATTATACATTATATAATCAGTACTTGCACTAAAACTCTGAAAACTTTTTCTCACACAGTAATTTTTATTTTGGGGGGACTATCCATGATACATATTGTCACTATACACTATTGTTGCATTTTTATATTGCAATATATTGTGGGACAATGTATTGTTACATCCCTATTCGTATCCCTTTTAAAAATTATAATTAAATTTGTTTGGAGTATTTCCTTATTGCACAATGCACATTTCTTAATATTACGCCAAAAATGTTTTTTAATATCACTATTATAAGGATTGTATGATTTTTGTATAATATACAGTAAGTCATTAAATGTAAGTAATTGTAATGTATTTCAAGTATATTTTATCACATAAATAAACACAAGCACAAATAAACGTTTAGTTGGACCTCTGGCTCTACTTCCGCACAGATAAAGTGCAGTAAGTAAAAAAAGAAGCTATTACAATTTAGCAGACTTAAAGTATACCAGTTTAGTATACAATTGATCTTTTAATAAGAACATACATATGTATTTGTAGTATACTTTGCACAAACAAGTATACCAATTTAGTATACAATTGATCTTTTAATAAAAACATACATATGTATTTGTAGTATACTTTGCACAAACAATTTAAGTATATTTTATTTACTCTTTGGAGCACATGTGTGTTTGTGTTTGAGACGTGGTTTTGTGTTTGTATGCTGCACAGTGTGTATATGGCTTAAATGAAACCTGTCAAGAACACATCCGGCTTGTATTTCACCTTAAAATCTAAAGAAAATGTAATGTTTAATTTGATTGAATTATTACATTTAATACTTATAGCCATAATTAAAACAGTTTATTTAATGTATTTTTAAGTAAACGTAATTTACTTTAACATTACTTTAAACGTTGATATCAAATTAAAATGTATTAGTATACAGTTCACTTATACTGTTCATAAGATTGGGGCAAAAATACAGTAACACTATTATTGTAATTTAAAATAACTTTTCTATTTAAATATATTCAGAAATGCCATTTATGCCTGTGATGGCAAAGCTGAATTTTTAGCAGCCATTACTCCAGTCTTCAATGTCACATGATCCTTCAGAAATCAGATGTGTTTTTGACATGTTTCATTCAGTGCTGACTGTCTGTTTGGTGTTGTGTGTTGTGTGTCTGTTCTTTCTGACATCTGTCATAATCAGATGAATCAGACTGACATTTTGAATTCTCTGTCTCATCTAGGAGGACAGAGCCTTCATTTCTTTTTTTTTGTTTTTGTCTTTTTTGATCTCTTTTATGTTTTCTTTGCTCTCCGGGCATTTCGAGTTCACAGGGAGCACAGAAATTGTCAGGAAGTTGAGATTGAGTTGGACACAAAGCACAAAGGAAACATTTAAAATAATATTACCCAGTTTAAACTGGTTTTATTGTGACTTGCGAACCACCCAGAGGATCCTGGAAACCAGATAATCCGTAATTCCGCTGTTTTTGACTTGTCATGGCTCAATTCAAACCTCTGACCTTTAAAAACCACAGAAACCCAGAATACATGCTTTGATTTTTGTGGGTCCTTAATAGCCTAGTTATCTTCAGACATCTTTTTGGATTAGTAATTCAGCTTGTAAGTGTTTCTGTTAGTTGAAATATTACAGAATGGGCCATTGCTTTGAGTTGGACCATGTGGAGGACACTAGCTCACTTATAATTGATTAGCTCTATTGATCTTCCTGTCCCCCTTTCGGAAATGTATGAATAAATTATGCCTCCATCTTCATTCCATTTGCTTCATGTAGAAATCTTTTTTCGTCTCTTAAAAAAAAGCACACACTTCATTTTTATTAAGAATATAGATTGATATTAGATATGTTATTGAAGGAATTTGTTGACGCAGTAGAAGAAAATACTTCTTAAGAATTATGTTAAATATTAATATACATGTCAATGCATATTGTGTTTAATATTTATTTATTTATTTATTTTACAGCCTTTTGCCATTTTTATTAAAAATAGTGGACAAATTTGAAATTAATGAGGGCAAAAGAAATCAGGAAATATTGCAGGTTTAATTCCAACTCACAGTAGAGGCTGACATTTTTTCGAAAATCCCAAGGGTGGGAAACAAAATCACTATGTATCACAGGATTGGGACGGGAAAGGAAAAAATGTCAGCGGTAGTGGGCGGAACCGGGAATCGTAATTAAACTATGACACCCAACTTTATACACAAATATACAGTTTCTATAAATACATTTTGAACTTAATTCTATTTGCCTCATGCTCTCCTGTTTGCTTTAGTGTGGCTGGTAAAGTGAATGACGTGCTCCACACACCCGTACCAGTTGGTGGCTGTAAAGGCTGGTTCACACGGGACGATTTTAAAATTGTTGGACGATTTTCCGACACCTGAGAGACCCCATACACGGCGATAAAAAATCACGGGTCTAACAGTTTTGGTTGTACAGTGTGTGGTGCGCAGCCACACGGCCAAATCAACACATCACACACAAACCGATTTGACTCCGGAGCATTCCCAGGTCAGACGGAACATCTCGTAAAATCCCTTGATATCAAACGTGACTTTGGAGTAAACAATCATGGCGGACGACCATGAAACGTTACATGAAACGTAGGGCCCTATAAAATCCGTTTTATTTTTTCCCAAATTCCATTTTATTTTTTCCCAAATTTCGTTTTTTCCATTTTAATTTTTGCAAATTCTATTTTTTCTGTTTTAATTTTTGGGAATTCATTTTTTTACCCTTTACTGTTATTTTAATTGTAAAAAGAGTGCTTTTTTATTCCGTGATCGCAGAAATTATAGGGCCCTAGAAACGTTGTACAAACATTCACAGTGTTGCCACAGGTCGACGAGTTGGTCCTCCATTTCCGCACCTGCCTTTGACGTCTTTTGAGTTTTAAGATATTTTATCTCATGTTCTAGAATAGAGTGTCAAACTCACACTTGTGTCATCCACTACGACTGACCTTGAGATTCATCAGTATAATGAGAGAAACTGTATCCTCAAAGATTTCACAGCTGCTCTCTGAGGTCAGAAACCTACTCCGTTGAGTTACATAACCCATTGTGCTCACACTCTCACACACAACCCAAACCCAGAGCACAGTTCAAATCGGGCCGGGTTTGTCACGGTCTGCTTCTGTTTGTTGGCACTGGACTTATCGTAATAGGAAACTTTTCTCGTACCATGATAATGTACTCTTTTCAGAGCTGTTGGATGAGCTTGTGTCATCCGAGTGGAAAACGGTGAGTGTGGCGTCCTGTTTATGGAGCATAGAGTTTGCCTTTCTGACTTCAAGGTCCTCAAAGCCAGGCCAGCCGAGCTGTTAATTGTGTTGCGCAAGCGGATTTAGTGAAACTGACTCCCAGAATTCCATACGTGCAGCTGACAGGATCTACGAGGAGAGGTGGAAAATAGAGTTTGAGTGGATTGTATGTTCCTCTTCCCCATAAGCTGGTATTGTCCCTCTGTAATGTCCTATTTGGTAACCAATGGTGTCTAAGGAAATTTACTTTTTGTATCAGTCAGGGGCAATTTTCTGTTGGTTCCAAAATGTATCAAACTTGCCAATGGATAATACTCATTATGTATTGGCACATGATGCATAAACATTACTTGTCATTTTCAACCATTTATACACTGCACGGCCCAAAAAAACAGCAGTTGTTTGGATTTAAATAGGTAAATACTTAAGAGTCTATGATTGGATCATTATTGCAGTGATTATTATGGTTCTAGCATCTTATTTGGCAACAGTTCTTCTAACCCTACTTGATGGAGTGTATAGCTTTTCATTTCTTAAACAACCATGTAGGAAGACACATCATGCCCATATTCCAGGATGACAGTGTCAAGATTTATCAGGCTCAAATTGTGAAAGAATGTTTGGGAGGGAGCATGAAGAATCATTTTCACACATGAATTACAAGATCTTGACCAAAAGTTGATGCAACTCTTGATGGAAATAACATTTATTTCCATCAAGAGGTGCGTCGATTTTTGGTTAAGATCTTGTATTGACAATCCAAAAGTCCAGTACTCTGGAAAGTCTACTCCAGCACATGAAGACTTTCAATGAATTTATGGTCTGGACTCTGAGGTGCCAATTCATCTGTGAAAATGATTCTTCATGCTCCCTCCCAACCATTCTTTTACATTCTTTATTTAACATGCCAAAAACATAATAATTACTGCAATAATGATCCAGTCATAGACTTTTGCCTATACAGCATTTGCCTATTGAAATCCAAGCAGTGACCTTTTCTTTCTTTTTTTTAGGCCGGGCAGATATGAATTTTTATACATCCGTTTAATATTGCGATGGTTTGTGTGTATTTCAAACACTGCAGTGATTATTATATTATTATACTTTGTATTATTATAATGGCCATAAACACCAATAGTTTATAGATATCAACATTTATTACTTTTGTAACCAGCTGTGTTATTTCTAGGTGTTTGTGGAGCTAATTGAAAGTTCACTGTGTGTTCTGCACACCAATGGTCTCTGTTTGAAGGGGACATTTCTTGTATTGCACCACTGGACTTTACAACAGGTGTTGCTAATCTCAGCTTTAGCCGAACATCCTGAAACGTGTGTGTATGTGTCTCTGTGTGAGTGGTCAGCTGAGAAAATGTGTAGGGATCTCCAGTACTTTGTACTGGAGGGATTGGTGGGTTCGCTGAGGGGAATCTCCCTGTTTGGCTTTAACACTCCCTCCTTCAGGACTGGGCTTTCCCCCCGCGAGTCAGTGATTGTCATCCAGGCTCTCACTCCTTACAACTTCTTGCATACCTTGGCACATACTCGCTCACTTGGACCGGGTTCCACCAGACCAGAGGCAGAAGCAGGGCACTAGCGGTATGGCGGCCACTAAGCCCTGGACACTTGTTTTTGGTGAGGCAGTGATCCGCATGCTTCAATGTAGGCTAAAGGCTCTACGGAGGCTGTTTCAGAGACAGCCTGAAAGATTCCCTTGCAGAACGGTGAGTACTACTACTGTACTGTGGACAGTGATCGGGTTTCTGTTTTGTCCCAAAGCTGACGTGTACCTCCGGAAGGCATGTATCAGACACTCAAAACAAACTTTATTATGATGTATTCAATTATATAGTATTTTTTGTTTATATTTTATGTTTTAATCTGAGTTTGAGGGTGTTTTTCATCTTAGATACAATTTGCAGGCGTTTTGTTAAATTAAAAATTTCTAAATATATATATAAAAAAACAAGGAACTCCCGCACACTATTAATACTTGCAAATGAATATCATAATTGTATCAGAAACCAATTGATTGCCAAAATATATATTTAAAAAAAAAGATTAAATCTAAATGATTGAATTATATATTCATATATATATAAACTATATAAACTGTATCTTTATACATACAAAATTCTCCAGCCACTCTGTATGTTTTTATTTCTTTTCAAAACATAATAAAAATGTGCCTACATTTGACCCTCTTTGTACCTTTTATACCACGAAAAGGTTCATAGTAGTACCTTAAGGGTCGTATTGCTACTCTTAAGGTACTAATATGCACCTTTTATGGGTAAAAAGGTACAACAATGTCCTTTTAAGGGTACTGCCCTAGTAACAAGTTGTTGTACCCATAAAGGTCAAATGTATGCACTCTTACATTAATAACATGTGGCAGATGGAAGGGGATGAATGCAAAGTAAATAAGTTACATGAAATGAGTAGAAGGATGTGTTTTACTCATTTCAAATCTAGGTATGATCAAGTTGTTTTGGTAACGCTTCCTTTTACAGTCCAGTTACTCATGTAAATGCTATGTACTTATTTTAGTAACTACAATTACTGGGTAATAACCCTGAACCTACCCCTAAACCTACCCCTGTTCCATGTACTTACCTTATATTAGCCAGTACTTTCTAGGTAAGTACACTGTAAGTACTGTACTGTAAAAGGAAGCGTGTACCGTTGTTTTTTACTAAATGCCGTTTAGGTCATACAAGGCTTATTTATCAAAAGGTGAAGGCCTTCCATGTCAAAATACAAGGATTAACATATATTACTGGACTGCAATGTTTTTAATACAAATAGATAGCCTAATGGTTCTATTCAGAGATGTTTAACTGATGTATTTAAAAAAGTATCACCTAAATGTATTTTAGGATTTCTATTTTCTATTAACCTGAAGTGTTTTTTGTTAATTGTATGAATTATGTTGTTTATTCTGTTTTCGCTATGAAAATAGCCTTGTTGCTGACATGGCGTAAAGAAATAAGTAAATAAATCTGTGTGAAGAAAGTAAGAAACCAATATTTGGTCTGTTGCGTGCAGCTTGTTAAAAACAGTCTGTGATGTTTTGTCTTCTCTTTTATTTGATAAAAACAAAACTTGACCAAAATCACTCTTTTTCGAATACATTTTAGTCTCGTCTTTTTTCGTCAATGATATTTCATTTTAATCCCAGTTATCGTTTAATGACGTTGGTGTCAGCCTCGTCATCGTGTCATATTGGTCATAGAAAAAAAGGTTGTCAAAATTGTGAACATTTTTCGTAAACGAAATTAACACTAATGCACATCCGGTCACCATCTGTACTCTGAATCACAGTCTCTAAATTACCACCACAAGCACACAACACTTCCACCACAATCCACACACATACACAGTGGACAGCTCTGGACACAAAGGTACTTTACAGCATGCTGGAGTTAAGCCTCATGCCTTTAACACTTTTTCGTATACCTTTGATCTTTGTTGTACACATGGCTCTGATTTTAAATTCCTCCTTTTGTATTTCTGTCAACTTTCATTTGGACTCTAAAGCGTTAGCGACTCATTCTCATTCTGAAGTATCAGTTTCCATTCTTGGAGACATTGTGATGAGGTGTGAATTATGCTCAGCGAGAGTGGAGGAGAGAGGTGGGGAGGTGCTGCTGGTTGGATGCTTGTATGTGATTAACATGGTGCAGGTGATCCTCCCTCCCCTCCCTTTGCTTTTCCTTTCCTCCATCGATTGGTCAGATGATTTTCTCTGTCATATATCAGAAAAAAGGAGCTTGCATTGATGCTTTGTAGATTTCTGGATGCTTCCATAGAAGATTACAAGTTTCTTCCACCCTTTCCCATGCTTTTCAGCAAGAACTTGCCAAGGCATCAGAAGTGGAGTGCAGCTGGTTTAATCAATCTAAACCGACCTTGTTTCAGGGGAACGTGTAGTTTAAATGCTTAGAGACAAACTCTCCAGACTGGACTAGAGCTAAGACGGCTACACCATTATACCATTGACTTGCCCACGGGACTTCAGGAAGTGACAGAAAGGTTAGGAAGGCTGTCAGGGCTGGACGGAGATCCGGCACCTCATGGCAGGATGCTGGCTGCTCTGAGGGATCCCAGGCTGACACGATGCCAGAGTGATTTGGGCTGGAACAGGATGGAGGATTCGCTGGCCTCACTTCCACATCGCTCTCCGTGGGACTCTGAGGTATTTATGGTTCCATGCGCTTTAGCGATAACACTGGAGATGGGAGGAAGAGGGAATTTGGGGATCTTCGTGGAAGTGGACTTGCACAACTCATGTGAGCTTGACACAAGGGATTGTTGAACATTTAGGGTGTGTTCGGAATGGAGTACAAACATGCTGCATTCTGTTTCAGCCTTCTTTTCAAAATCATATTGAGAAGAGAATGCAGTAGTATGCAACAATAAATGTTCATTTTGAATACATTCTGTTTGAAAATGTCCTGACTTTTGGAAGTTCGATCAAATTACTCATTATGTAGATCACCTCGCTTCACCTCCATTCATAAATCTCCAAGTGTCCATTGAATGTGCATTTCAGAATCTTGGCAGAAGTAGTAGGTAATCTCAGGACTTTTCGCGTACTATTTTTCGGATACTATGTATTCTGACATACTACTCTTTTGGTATGCTATTTTTCGCATACTATATAGTTGGGAAGTAATCGATATTGTGCGCAGTTTTAGTAATTTGGTTACGTATTGTTGTTTCACTTTTTTATTTCAGTTTTAGTAATTAAACTTAAACCTTTTTCAGTTAGTTGACAAGGCAACATTTCTAATTGTTTGTTGTTTAAGTTGCGTTTAGGTTATTTAATCTAATATTTATTTATTATTTTTAATTTTATTTCTGCTATGTTTTATATAGCAAAAAAAAATTTTTAGTAGTTTTAGTTGAAGCTGCAGTAGGTAACTTTTGTAAACAATTTTTTTTACATATTTGTTAAAACTGTCATTATGTCTCGACAGTAGACTATGAGACAGATAATCTGTGAAAAAAATCAAGCTCCTTTGGCTCTTCCCAGTGGTCATATTGCCATTTGTAGAAGTACACTGCTCCCGGTCAGAAACAACCAATCAGAGTCGCCGTCGTTCAAACAAACTCAAGATTGCCCATGTGCTGCAGTTGTGCTAATGGCAGAGAAACAACCTAAACTGCCAATTTCTGGAGTGGCACCTGCTCATAAAACAAAGAAGGGTTAAAGGGAAAAAAATTATGACACTAAACAAGCGAAAAAAAGAAAAAAAATTAAACAGAGCCTATTGACTTTAGCTGCGTTACATGTAGATAAAATGTCACGCAATGTGCAAAGAAGCCATTGAAACCTGCTTTTACGTTGTGTTTTTATGTTCTGTTTTGTGTGTTGTCTGTGAGGGGTTGCTAGCTTATACTTTCATTTTGTATTTGTTTATTTATTATTAAACTTGTTAAACGTTCGCGGTTCCCGCCTTCTCCTTCACATAACAACTGAACCCCCGTGATAAATACATTAGCTAACCTCACTGTAAAAAATATTTTCAAGATTTGTTATCACAACATATTTTCTTTTGTCAAATCAACTTTATAATAATTTATTTAGTTGAGATAACTTATTATTTAGTTTCTGATGGTTAAATAATCTCCTTCATTGTATTAACTAACTTTTTTTCCAGTTCAATCAACTTAAAATTTTAAGGCAACCCAGGTTACTTACTTTTTTAAGTTAAACCAACAATATTTTTTTTACAGTGTAGTAATCACAACATTTTTTCTTTTGTCAAATCAACTTAAATAATTTATTTAGTTCAGATAACATATAATTTTGAGTTTCTGATGGTTAAATTAATCTCCTCATTGTATTAACTCACTTTTTCCAGTTCAATGAACTTAAAATTTTAAGGCAACCAGGTTACTTACTTTTTTAAGTTAAACCATCAATTTTTTTACAGTAGCATTAGGCCTACATATCGCTAGAATAATTACTTGAATTATTTTACATAAGTTACATAAAAAACGATTTGAGGACCAAGTTTGTAGTCAAAGTATGGGCAGGCCTTAGTGGCATTAGTAAAGCATATTGTTGATGTTTTGTCCCGACTACAACTGTAAAAACAAATATTTTCAAGATTTATCACAACATTTTTTCTTTTGTCAAATCAATTTAGTTAATTTAGTTCAGATCACTTATTATTTTGAGTTTCTGATGATTAAATCAATCTCCTTCATTGTATTAACTCGCTTTTTCCAGTTCAATCAACTTAAAATTTTAAGGCAAGCAGGTTGCTTAATTTTTTAAGTTAAACCAACAATATTTTTTTACATTGTTAGTGAATGTGCCATTACTCGTTATCCGCCGTCATTGGTGTCCCTGCTTACTAGCCTGCGCGTTCACGGCACGCTCCGCTAGTGGAGGGAGGGCTGTAGTGCAGTAGAGAGCAAGGGGTGGGACCTGTAATTTGTGCTTGTTAATTTTCAGGCTAAGTCAACGTTTTTTCAAAAGTTACCTACTGCAGCTTTAATAGTAACAACACTGGCTCTAAGATACCATATTCAAAAAAAATTGCCTAGTGGAAAATGAAATGGATAAAAAAATAGAGACTTGTGATATCTAGTGACCAGAATATCATAAAGACTTGTGGGTGGGCTCTAGCAACCACCTAGCAATAGCTTAGCAACCACTTAGCCCCACCCACAGCACCTTGATGGCGAGTTTTGCATAGTCAAGCACCCAAAATATAGCTGTGATGTGTTAAAAATTTTATTTGAACGTTGTTTAAGGCTACTACTGTATCTGACTGCATCATAGTGAAGGTTTTCTTATTGTTTGGGTAGTGTATCGAGTGATTGAGGACCGTCTGTGCCCATAAACTTTAATCACTTTCATGAAAGACACTGCTGGTACGCCAACGTTGGATGACATCATCTCACCATGTGGAGACTGGACGCTGATGGATTTAGAGGGGGAGACAAAGAGAAATGGATGGAAAGAGAGAGGGAGAGTGGGAGGAAGAGAGTGAGGAAAGAAGAGCTTGAACGTTGTGTCTTTAGTCACCCTTCTCCACGCCCACCGGTACTGTGATGAAGCAGGAGGATTGGGGGTGGTGTCATGGCAACCGTGTGGGAAGCTGTCCGTCACACAAGCTTTCAAGTGAGTGTGGTCTTGCTCTCTCTGAGCATCAGAAGCCCAGCAGCAGGCGCACGCTGCAGGGGATTGACGGGGCTAAACCCCTCCTCCCTCGAGTATGGACCAGGGTGCCGAGCCCCAGGTCGGGCTCGGGAACTCGTGGGACACCATGGGGCACTGCTGTGATGTGCGTGGCGTGGGTGAGAGTGATGCGTTTGCGACCGCTTCGCAAACATTCCCGCTTATTCCATCCGTGTATTAATTTCATGCTGCATGTCCAGGTTTATTATTGGATTCGAGTGAATTCACTAGAAGTGTTTTCGGGCTGGCTGGTGACCAACTTTTCTCCGGCTTACTTGTCTGAATTTTTATTTGTACCGTCTGTGGCACTTTGGCATTGTCAAAGTTTTCATATTTCTCGCTGACGTGATTCTCTCTGTGTCTTGTTGTCATCTTTTCTCCAGGAAGAAGTGTCCGTTAAAGAGATCAGCATCACACATCTTGTCAAAGAGGGCTCGGAAAAGGCCGACCCACAGCAGTTTGAGCTCCGTAAGGTGCTTGGACAGGGCTCTTTTGGAAAGGTACGTCATCTCAAATTAGGCTGTGAAGTGTGATTTTATTTACATTATATAGGTTGGTGGAAATATTTAAACAGGTGGAGCTTCTGTTATATAGTCTTTAAATGTTTGGAGAGGAGGGACCAGTGTTGTTTTTGTTAACGAAAATTATTATAAATCATCTTCGGTAAATTAAATAAATAAAATATTAGATGAAAAAATGTGAACTTGTTTAATTTAGTTGCCGAGGTAGCTTTTCTAATTTCCGTTTAAGTAGTAAAATTGAAAATTTAAAACTGAAATTGTAAAAAAAATATATAAAAAGCTATATAAAATGCAAAAAATTATAAAGACATTTAAAAAGTAAAAAATAAGAATATAAAAATAAAAGCTAATTTTATTTAACACAAGATTTTTTCAAATAAGATGCAATCGGTTTAATTTTTAAAGTAAATTAGTCATTAGATTTAGTGATAAATAAAACATTTTGGAAAAGTGACTATTTTGTGTACATATTGTTTATGTGATTTAAAATTACTCATACAGTGATTCAAGATTTTGGTCATACCGCCCACCTGTACGAGTATATTTTTAGTAGCCTATTTGGTGTGTGCGTGTGCATTGTGCTTTGAGAAATAATCAGTGGAAAAGTGGAACTAGTCACGGTCACCAGAGTTGCGGTGTCGCTGTACAGCACAGAACTAATTGTGTTTTCTAAAAAGATCTGATGAGTAAAATAAATCCTATTTTAAAGTATTTTATTGTTGTTTTAATGAAGATTTGATTTTGGTTGTGTGTTGCAGGTGTTTTTGGTGAAGAAGACAACAGGCCCAGATGCAGGACAACTATACGCAATGAAAGTGCTGAAAAAAGCCACACTAAAAGGTATTAAGTCGACCAATGTGTTTTTTCAGTGGCCAATGCTGACAAAATGTTGCTATTTTGCTGACATACCTGATGATTTTGGAGTTAATTTTGTAAAATGCTATTTATTATTGTGGAAAAAAAAACAGAGAGCACAACGTTATAGTGTAATGCTTAATATAACGGTAGAATTGTGTGTATTTACGGTCTGTCGAGAACCCGATGTGAGATCCACCAATCAGAGAGTTTCCCAGTTCTCAATATTTTTTTTTATTATTATTGGATAAAATGAATGGAGACTATCTTGCGTTTTTCCTATGCTGAAGTGGCCAAAAAGTGATGTGCGGCCTAGGAAAATTCTCTACTTATTCAAATATTATTAAAAATGTGTAAAAACTTTTGCAAGCATATTGCTTAGTTTTAGTGCTCGGAGTGGATTGTTTTATTTGTGATAACGCAAAGAAACAATCAAAAACAAGAGAGAATCAATGAAATATGAACTGATTGTGTTGTCATTTTTCTGCAATTTTTTTACACCTGGCCACTCCATGCGTTTTCTCAGATCGGATAGCTATCTGTTTTATCAAAACGATTTAATTTACACATGGTCACATAAATGTGTTTTTTGCAAAACGGATATAAATCCGATCTTCAATTCCCACGCTATATGAAGATTTAATGAAGCGCCACCGATAGCAACAGATATGAGCTGCATTTTATTGATCATCGGCTGATTTCAAAATCAGCAAAGACAGCAATAAGAGAGAGCGGCAACAGCCCTGGTAAGATCATTTCGTTTCTTTGCTTTCAATGAAGATGGTAGTGTTAAGCGTCTGCGACTTAGCTTTGACTTTGATTTGCGATAGATTGCGGCGCGTTGGCTTGATAGGCGCTCAGTTGCTCATCTGAGGTGATGCGTGTCGCAGTACCGTCGTCATATCTGACTAAAATAGCATGACATATAGCCTATAACACGCTCTCGCGCGTTTATTTTTTAGCATTTTTGGGAGTAGTAAAATTTACATATGTGGTTTCAACAACCAGATGCATTTACACTCCCAGACCACCTCCTGAAGTGGTTTGAGTGTTGGATTCAAATCCGTCTCGAATGCGTTTCGGAGGGCATTTACACCTGGTCTTTTCACGAATTGGATAGGTATCCGATCACAGAAAGCGCATGAAATGGACAGGTGTAACGTCCCTAAGTATCATCCATTAACATTGGTTCATTTTGATATTGACACAAAGGACATATTCTGTTACACTTCAACTTCTCTTAGTTCTATTATTGAACACTTCCAATGCTCTCTGAATAGTCACATATCGACATGGGTCATATATCATCTATTAGTATAATGTATGAGTTGGCAAATTTCACTCTTTGAAACAAAGGCAATGAAACAAGAAGGAAGGCTTTTAGTTCCAGTTTGCTATTATCCTGTTCCGTAAGTATGAATTAATTGTTTTTGCCCTCGACAGGAAGTCTTGCAGCTGTGAAAGCTAAGATATTAAAGGCAGTTCAAAAATCTCATTAACTTTCTAAGTATCTAACAAAACCTCCTAATCCTAAGTATTTACTCTTTTCACAATAACCTGTTTTAAGTTCAGTTTAATCCAGTGTTAAACAGAACATTGTTCTTGCAAAGGTTCAACTAAAAACACAGCCACTCCAGATGATAAACACATCTACATCCACATGAGTAAAATGCTCTCCTCCCCTTACAGCTCTCAGCTTCGCTTGTCTCTCTTGCGCTGCATTTTTCTCCCTCCTTTATTTAATTAGTCATCCGGTGCCATCTGTGTAATTCCGCTGTGCCAGATTTCTTGCATTGTTAAAGGGGAGAGAAAATGTAGTTAGTGAACGCAATAGAAGTAAACAAAAGTGTTATTTATGCTTGTTTTCAGTACGAGTCGCGTCAGGACTAAGATGGAGCGGGACATCCTGGTGGAGGTTAATCATCCTTTTATTGTTAAGCTACACTATGGTAAGTGCAGGTCATCAGCCAATCAATGATAACCCTAGAGCCCGACCGATTAAGGATTTTGAAGGCCGATACCGATACAAATATTTTTGGGTTTTAAAATCCGAATAATCCGATATATCGGCCGATATTTATTTTTTTTAGTAACGCGCAAACAAAACATTAACAGATTTCCCTAACATTAGTCATTTGTAGGTATTTATGAGTTTTAAGTAAAATAATATTATAATGCATTTTAAAAAGAAACTTTCTTTTTATTTTCACAACAGAACAGACTGACGATAGTGGCATTAGCTAGCTTTGTAGTTCGCTAGTCTATGATGAGCCATAATTTAGCAATGGATAACGTCATAGTCAAATTGTAAAACATACATTTTCAATATAACAGGCCAAGGAGAGATGATACGTCTCATTGCTATAACTGTCACGTGCTATAGAAGGAGGAGAAGAAGAACAACGTAACTATTAATAGCTAATTCCGCTTCACTCTTGGCTTGTTTAACAGCAGCAAAACTGGACATGATAGTCACAAATTTTGTCATGCTTATTTGAGTTAAGAGAACTGATGGGGATGTACTTTTGTTATTCAAGCAATGTATGTATCGTGACCAACTCAACGAGTGTTGCCAACAGGAACGGTGTAGAGTGCCCTCTGGTGGACAAAATATACAACTCCAACACTCATGACATGGTTCAAGCGTGTTTCGTCCGTTTTTATTTTATTTTTGAAATATTCATTTATCGGCCATTATAACTGCCGATACCGATAGTTTGGAAAATGCCTAATATCTGTCTGCCGATATATCGGCCTGGCTCTAGTAACCATGAACCCATTCCCTCTTTCTCACACTCTTTCTTGTGTTCTTCTTATAGCATTCCAGACTGAAGGAAAGCTCTATCTGATTCTGGACTTTTTAAGAGGAGGCGATCTCTTTACCCGACTGTCAAAAGAGGTAAATAGTGAATGGTTACACCAAGTCCATTTTTGCCACAACTGTCCAATTAAATAGGAAGAGACTGTCTGATTGACATTTAAAGGGATACTCCACTTTTTTTGGAAATAGGCTCATTTTAAAACTCCCCCAGAGTTAAACTGTTGAGTTTACCAATTTTGAATCCATTCAGCCAATCTCCAGTTCTGGCGGTACCACTTTTAGCATAGCTTAGCATACATCATTTAAGTGGACAAGACCATTAGCATTCTCTAAAAACAAAAAGTGTTTCAATATTTTTCTTATTTAAAACTCGACTCCTCTGTAGTTACATCGTGCACTAAGACTGATTAAAAATGTAAAGTTGGAACTATACTCTCATTCCTGCGTAATAATCAAGAAACTTTACTGCCGTACCATGAGTGCAGCAGGCGCAATAATTTGACGCAGTGTCATAAAATTAGTCTATATCCAAAAAAAGTGGAGTATCACTTTAGGCCATGTGTCCACCAAAGCATTTTTCCACGCGCCTGACGTATGTTTTCAATTGTTTTCAATAATAGAGCAGCGTTTTTTAAACTCCATGAGCGTAACGAGGCGCTGAGCGTTTTTTTTTGGGGGGGGGGGGTTTCACGCTGAAGCGCCCAGCGTTTTTTACTGGTTCGCCGAGAGTTGAAAAAATGTTCAACTTTGGATAAAACGCAGCGCTCATAACTGTCACTTCTTACCCAGCCTTCCAATCACAGTGGAGGAGGGGCGGGACTAAACCACACTGACCAACTGTCACAACATTCTTTCTGTACAACGACATCAACCAGCAGAGCTAACTGAACAAAATGGGAGAAAATACATTTTACAACTGTGCTGTGGATATTCTTTATCATAGCAACGAAACGTCTCAACGGAAAAAGAAGCTGCGCTGCCAAAACGCTCTCAAGCGCTCAAAGCACGGCGTCTTCAGCAGAGCGTCTGCCGTTTACAGCTTGCTAAAAACGCTTTGGTGGACACACGGCCTTAAGCATCTGTTCTCTTTTCCTCAGGTGATGTTCACAGAGGAGGATGTGAAGTTTTATCTGGCTGAACTGGCTTTGGCTCTGGATCATCTGCATGGTCTTGGCATCATCTACAGAGATCTGAAACCTGAGAAGTACTGAACATTCTCAAATAAACCCAGAATAATTCACCCAAATGGATAAAAATAATTGTGTTTATCATTTTTAATGTCAATGTCATTATTTATTTTTTCATTCTAAAGGTTTTAAAACACAGAAAACAGACTTCTTAAAAGTGCAAAAAGAAAAAAACATGAAAATTAAGTCTTTATTTAATCATTGTTTAGACTTTTTGTCTGAGGGAAGTATGTAAAGAGAATTCTTGTGGGGAAATTTTTTTTTTTTAAACAAATTCACCAAGGATTCTTTAGGTTGATCCAATGTGACAGTAAATACATTAATACTGTTACAAAAGATTCTGATTTCAAATAAATGCTTTTATTTGAACTTTATATTCATCAAAGAATCCTAGACAAATGTATCAGGTTTTCCACAAGTATTAAGCAGCACAACTATTTACAAGATTGATGGTAATGAGATTTTTTTTTTTTATCAAATCAGCATATAAGAATGATTTCTGAAGGATCATGTGACACTGAATACTATAAAATAAAAAAAAACAGTTATTTATATTTGTAATAATATTAAAATTCTAGGTCAATCAAAAGACCTTCACTTGTTCTCCTTTTTTAATCCGACCTCATTGCTGTCTTTGAGGTCGTCCATAAATCACTTTTATGTCTGGAGAGAATAAGGCTATAAAAATAATGGTTGTAGTCTTGTAGCTGTGACACAGAGATATGTCCTTAAGGTGCAGGGTGGGAATGGCGATAGAAAGTAAGGGGACCTTTTGTGCGAGTGTGTTCATGCTCTGTTAAATGGCTTTTTAACACTGTGATTCTGTGTAATTTCAGCATTCTCTTGGATGAGGAAGGCCACATAAAGCTGACAGGTAGGTAATTTCAGATTGCTGGAATGGCTGCATCAGCATGGTGCCACCTTGAGCATTTAGGGCTTTGTGTTGATACCGTTAAACTGCAGCCTTATGGGAGGACAGACAAACGCATTATCCTTCACTCTGTAGAGGTTTATGACCATCTAACCCACACTATATGAGAAGGTGAACTGCAGAGAACTAATATGGGAAAAATTTGATTTTGTGGAATGATTGTTGGAAACTGAGATTGGTCCCAGTGCTATTTTAGTATGATTTATATGCTAAAACAGCATTTGTAAATATTTATAATTAGCTGTTTTTAATTATTTTTTTCAGTTAGTTTATGCTTTCTTCATTTTGTTGTGATTTTGTTTTTTTGTTTTTTTTTTTATATTTCAATTTAGCTTTAATTTAGTTTTAGTTTTAATACTCCAACAGGTAGTTGCTAAGGAAACATTTCTATTTTTTGTTTATTTAAAATATTTCATATAATATTTATTATTTTATTTTATTTCAGCTTTACTACGAAAGTTCAAGTTAACAATCCCTACACTGATGTTGTCGTACTGAAAGTGTTTTTGTGTGTGTCTTCAGATTTTGGACTTAGTAAGGAGTTCGATCGATCATGAAAATAAAGCATATTCTTTCTGCGGGACGGTAGAGTACATGGCTCCCGAGGTGGTGAACCGAAGAGGACACACGTATAGTGCTGACTGGTGGTCTTACGGTGTACTCATGGTGAGGAATTGCCACTTCCTGTTTTTATTATTATCAATTGATTATCCATTTTATATACTGTACATTCTCATTTAACCTGATCTCAGTCATTTGTCTCTCAATAAAAGTTTAATTTTATTCATTATTTTATTTTAATTCATTAAAATATAATTATTAAATTACAATAATGATACATTAAATCTTGAACATCTTCTTAAACTGGGCAAACAGAATAGTGTTCCTGCACCTTCAACCATCAATAACTTGTTTTGCTCTCCATCCACAGTTTGAAATGCTGACTGGAACGCTGCCTTTCCAAGGCAAGGACCGCAAGGAAACCATGACTATGATTCTAAAGTGAGTGTGACGTCCTCATCCTTCCGCCTTCTTGGTGGAACACTATAATACTAAACACAGTCATCCAGTCTGAGTGGGAAAAGCCAGCGGAATTGGTCTGAATAACATCTGGATGCTAAGTGCTGAAGCGATGAGGATAAGCCTTTGGTTTAGCTGACAGTGCTGTTTAGCCTAAAGACTAACCACTTAACCATCGGTAAACATGGAACCGCACATAACACACGTCACGTCATAAAGCAGCCTGCTGAGGGGTGAATAACGCTCAGGCGCGCCACATTAGGACTGCTGTGCTGGATGAATATAATCAGATGGTCTGCGTACAGTTTGATGGCTTTGATAAACTAGTAATGTGGTTATAGTGGAATGACTGCAGACCTTCAGGGTGAAGGCGAGATGAGGGTTGGACAATTACAGTGTTCATTTGAGGCTTCTGCTGCCGACTGATAAGAACAGACAATTGCCACTGATATGAATACACAAAGTGTTTGCTGTGACATCAGTGCATACGACAGTGTACTGACTTTGTCTTTGTCCTCCTTTTTGTAAGTTGACCTCTAGGCTTGTGTAGACAGATATTTTAACATAATTTGACTTTATCACCACAAGGTCTAATAAGCATTGCAGCACATTCTGGTCAAAAACATGTTCCCACTTAGAACTGGCCAACATGTAAATTAAATTAACTACCAATTTGCATACCCTTGCATAACTAGTAAAATGCAAAGTAAAAGCTAGCATGTAGAAAAACACTTTTCATGTCAATCTGAATTGGTTGACGAAGACATCACTTACCATAAAGGGATGATCCGTGTCCATCAGAATGACCTTTCTTTATGCATCAAATTGTATTGCATTTTTTTTATATTTATTCATAGTACAGCACTTTGGTCAGTTTTGCCCTGTGTGTAAATGTGCTTTATAAATTAAAATTACTTACTTGCTTACTAAATGTGAACTTTCCATGCTTGTGCTGACTCTGACCTCTATCTTGACTTCTCTTTGTAGGGCGAAGCTGGGAATGCCTCAGTTTCTGAGCTCAGAAGCTCAGAGTCTCCTCAGGAGTCTTTTCAAACGAAACCCTTCCAATAGATTAGGTAAGCCCGCTCGTTTACACTACGGTGCAAAAGTTTCGGGTCAGTGATTATTTTTGTATTTTTTTTTTTTAAATAATACTATTGTTCAGCAATAATGCATTAACTAAAATTTCTATTTCAAATAAGTGCTGTTCTTTCTATTCATCAAAGAATCATGACAAAATGTATCACGGTTTCCTCAAAAAATGTCAAACAGCACAACTGATTTTAACATTAATAATAATAATTATAAATGTTTTTTGAGCGGCAAATCAGCATATCAGAATGATTTCTGAAGGAACATGTGATACTGAAAACAGGAGTAAACATCTGGAAAATTCAGCTTTGCCATCACAGGAATAAATCACATTTTAAAATATATTAAAATACAAAACAGTTATTTTAAAGGTTGTATCAGTGATTTCAGGCCTAGAAAACACATTCATCTAATCTTTCCTAACGATCCACTAGCAGACCATCAAAAAACGCATCTCTGTAGGCAGCCTTGGCTCTGAGATCTGCACACAAAAAGAATTGGGTACACCAACCACTCAAAACCAAAATAAATAGTCTTCCAACCAATCCCCAACAGGGGGTGGGTGTTGTGAGGTTTTGCGCTTGTGCACGGCTGCACGCAATGGCGGAGCTTAAGAAGCCAGCGTCTATCAACGAACCCATGTCGGTGATTGGTTGGAACACTATTTTTTTTTTTTTTGTCTATGAACAGTACTATATTAGACTGACTAGATGTTCATTTCTGCATATTTGATTTTAACTTGCTTGTCTGCAGGTGCTGGTGCAGATGGAGTTGAAGAGATAAAGAGACACCCGTTTTATTCTACCATTGACTGGAATGTAAGTATTTACAGGAACATGCATTTACAATGAAGAAGTGACACTCTATCAATGCATGGGGATTTTAAAGGTTTTTTCATGCCTTGTTTGTCTTTAGAAACTATTTAGAAGAGAGCTTTACCCGCCCTTTAAACCAGCCTCTGGGAGACCAGACGACACATTCTACTTTGACCCAGAATTTACAGCGAAAACTCCCAAAGGTACATCAACTTATAATCGACTGTGTCTGACCAGAGCCGATCTTGACCTGCCCTTAGCAAAATTCTGTTAAGGGTCGCTCCTACCTGACCAGTGAGCCATGTAAACCATTTGCCATTGCCACAGAGTCACACCTGACACACCTGATTTAAATTCAATTTAGCCTATAAAACAATAGTCCATGTTAATTCACTCAATCTTGCATTATTGCAGAGTTGTAACTAACCCTTGACTTGGAGACTAGATAATCATTGTCTTGTTTTAAAAGTTTGTGCGCCTATAATGAGGAGTGCCATCATGCCCATATATATTGTACTGGTCCCCACTATGCAGCAACACTCTAATATGAAAAATGAAGCCTACCCGGAAGTGCGAAAAACTGCAATACATCTAAAATCTGCTATACATCTGCTAATCCATATACCCCATGTTAAAATGTCTGTTTTCACTGCATAAATTCATGCTTTTACAGTTTGGTCCAATGGACTTTTATTGTAATCTTCAATATGTTCCGCGTGCCTGACAACTGTGAGGGGGTGAATTTTTTTCTAACTTGTTAGTTTAGATCGTATTTAGATATAAAATTTATGACAAATACAGTGCGGTTAATTTTGATTGACAGCTGATAACGGGCTGCGCCGAGTGGAATTTGACGTCTCGACACAAGCAGGAATGCTGCATTGATCTGCAAACAAATCCTCTCCCATGTCTCACGCTTATTTTTGCTTGATATCCCAGTGCCGAATTTCAATTTTATTATGTTTTTTTTTTATTTTTTCTAGCACCAACTGGGCCAGCAGTAACTGATCCTGCGTCCAGTTGGGCTTTCTTTTCCATTTTGGCGAGTTCAGTAATCCACCGTCATTCAAATACATTACTTCAATAGGAGCAACATGTCCTTGTTTTAAATAGTCTAGTGAGGCTAAACGAATGTCAATTAACCAGTGGCAAGTGAAGGTTTTCATTAGGTATTAGGCACCATTCCCATATAGTGCCTAAAAACGCAAGGCGCGCCGCATTCTCCCGGCGGTTGCACTCCGGTTGCGTTCTGGTCACGCGCACCACTCCATACGGACGCGCTTGGAAACAACGGCGCACATATCACGATGGCCGAACTTGAGCGTGGCAAAAGACGCGATAAGTGAACACTGCAGGCCCATAGGTTAACGTACCTTGAATAGTTTCATTCATGACTTTTCTCTCTGTCTGCTCTCGATGACATTACTTTTTATTTCATTATTATTTTGTGTAGGATCACAGACATATTTAGATGTTGTAATTCCATGATTTGTTGCTGTGTTATGTTCCGCATGATGGCCCTGTCATCTAACAACCAATCACCGTGATCATTGCGAGGAAGCTCATGCATGAAAATTGACGTCATCCATAGCAACGAAGACTCACTCTTAGTTTAGGAGTTGTCATTTTTCCTTACTGAAGAGTAGGTCTGAAAGGCGTTGTGAATAACTTTTAAGAGAAAACTCCTAGCTAAAATATTTTCAGTGCGATTTCAGGAGTACTCCTAGTGGTAAGATAAAATTTTTTGTGAATACGGCCCCTGGTAGACTGTGTTTTCCGTCCGTCTTTAATCCTCTTTCAGACAAATACATAAAAACCTATTTAATTAAATGCTTCTAGGCCGATAAAATCTTTTAGATTATTTTATGGTGTATTTAATGAGTAATCAAAACGCTGTGTGTTTTTGTTCAGACTCACCAGGTGTACCCCCTAGTGCCAATGCCAATCAACTCTTCAGAGGTTTTAGTTTTGTGGCCATCAGCTCAGAAGAAGAGTCTCAACCCCTGCAGAACAGTATGAGCTCTATAGTACAGGTATACACTCTAATGGGGAACACATTTTACTCTAAATGAAGCCTCTTTCCTTATAGTATATGCTGTAATGACTGTGTTTAAGGTCTAGTTATGAGTCATGTTTTATGTCAGCATTACATCTGGTTGTTTTCTCTCTGTAGCAGCTTCACAGAAACGTGTCACAGTTTAATGACGCATACGAAGTGAAGGAGGATATCGGAGTTGGCTCGTATTCTTATCTGCAAGACGCTGCATACAGAAAAGCACAGGCATGGAGTATGCCGTGAAGGTGAGGAGAGTCTTATTAAACCAACACACTTTCATTAAAGCAGTAAATCTCAAATAGACCACCCAGGACACCTTGGCAAATTGATAGCAACATAAACTGGTACTGGTCAATATTGGGTATTTAATTGTGCATGTTGATTTCCCATATGCTTACAATTTAGATTAAAAATAAAATACTCATACTAAAAACAGTTTATATGTGAAGAGTGAAAAAGGGATATTTCATATTTGGTTTTGAGATTTGTTAAATATGACAATTTAACAGCGTTATTAAATTAGTAACGTATTTAAATATAGATTTTGTTTGTGTGTGTAATATTCATCAGAACTCAAAATTAATAGCAATTTTCATTCTGTACATTTATAATGCCAAAATTCACTTGTTGCAATTAAAGCAATTATTTTTAGGTTTTATTGTTTTACTTTTTAATTATTTAGACATTAATAAGACATTATTTTTTAATTATTTAGTCTAGAATTTCTATGTTAATCAATTATTATTAAATTAAATATTTATGAGCTTTTTGGACAGAATTTTAATTTCAGCCCATCCCTACTAAAACTGTCCTTTAAAAGCATTTCTGGCCTTTTCCAAGACAATTTTATACTGCCTGCCCCTTTTTATACTGTGTTTCTTGGACATTGTAATAAATGTCTCTATGTTTTATGTTTAGATAATCAATAAAGCTAAACGGATCCAACGGATGAGGTGGAAATTCTGTTACGCTATGGACAACATCCAAATATAATCACCTTGAAAGACGTGAGTGTTTAAAAACAAGGATGCGGTCTTTTTATTTTCATCTATCAGGCTGGCAAACAATAGTCTGCGAGGGCAGACTCGAGCTTTGTCTTATTGGCCGAATGCAATTATATTAAGATAATGTCTTGTTTTTTTTCGAAGAGCATTGATGTGTTTACCTGAAACCGATTCTGCTCTGACATTTCCGGAATGAGGGAATAGTGTAATGAGTTCCTGCTCTTACCGTCTCTCCTGCAAATTACTCAGAGCAGGTTAACCATTATCGTTTCCAGTATGTTTCCATACATTAGAACTGCATCTGATTCAAGAGTTCCTTGATTGGTTTCAAACACAAAATTAATTTTGTTGCAAATATAAACGTCCTTAATCATATTATGTATTGCAGAACAAATTGCAATAGCATTTAATGAAAAGTGAAGGTTGTAATAAATAGAAGAGATTATCCATGATAAACTAATATAGCTATGTCGCTGTTTGCAGGTGTACGATGATGGCCGCTCAGTGTATCTGGTGACAGAACTGCTAAAGGGAGGGGAATTGCTGGATAAGATCCTCAGACAGAAGTTCTTCTCAGAACGGGAGGCCAGCGCTGTGTTGTACACCATCACAAAGACTGTGGAGTACCTGCACACTCAAGGGGTACGAAACCACTCAAAATATAGGAAAGAACAAACTGTAAAATGTGTGCCACAATTCAATATGCTGAAACTTAAAGCCCAGCTAAAGTACATTAAATGGTTGTGGTTTTGGGAAAAGATGACGCTTTGTGAGACCGTGCCTCTGGTGTCTTACCACATTTTGGTTTATAATGGCTCTAATGCAGAGATACTCAAGAGGGGCACATTCACACCACAATAGATGCAAAAGCCTGTGATGTACCCTACTGTTAGAAAGTTTGGGGTCTGTACGATTTTTTTTAAAGATATATTTAACGCTTAGCATTTATTTGATTAAAAAAAAACAGTAAAACGGTAATATTCTGAAATATTATAATTTAATGTAACTTTTATATTATAATATTTTTTTAATATATCATTTATTCCTGTATGGATTTTCAGCATCATTACTCCAGTTTTCAGTGTCAATTATTCTAATATGCTGAACATTTCTTATTATCAATGTTGAAAATAGTTGTGCTGATTAATGATTTTTGTGAAAACCAGGATACATTTTTAAGGACTCTTTGATGAATAGGAAGTTCAAATAAACAACCTTTATTTGAAATAAAAATCGTTTTTAACATTATAAGTGTTTTTAGAGTCACTTTTGATCAATTTAATGTGTCTTGTTAAATAAAAGTATTAATTTCTTAAAAAATAGAAACATAGCACTTCATTATAGGGACAAAATAAGCTATTTCCTCATGGGGACTAAAAAATTTCGCCACAAAGATGGCAATATCTGAAATTCTTGTGGGGACTTTTTATAAATCATAAAAAGGAATTTATAATATATAGGAAATAGGAAATAGCATATAGGAAAACAGTTTATAAATCATTCCAAGTTATCTTTTTTGAAAATGTAAAAATGCAGAACGTTTTTCTGTGATGGGTAGGGTTAGTGTAAAGGAAAAGAATAGTTTTTAGTATAAAATTATATAAAAAAAAATATAAAAATAATTTTGTCTATGGAAAGTAAAACACAATGTGTGCGTACATATACACACACACACAAACAAACAAAAATAAAAAAATAAATAAAGCGATAATATTAATTTTTACAAAAGCTATAAAAATGTATTTAATTCAGGGATGTGATTTTTCTGTATTTATACAGATTTCCATGGGGTGGGAAGGTGATTACTGTATTATGATTGAAATCGCGAAAATTACCTTGAACATTTATTAAATCAACTCAAAATATAAATATATATTAATTTCATGCACGGATTGCTTCTGACGGCCCTGCACGAGCTTGCGCGCCATCTGCCAGACATGCTAAGCATGTTAGCCAGGTCAATGGGCTAAAAGCTGACATTAAAACAAGTGTTTCTCGCCAGTTCCCTGATAACTTTTTTTATGAATTTTGACAATGCATGGTTGTGAGAATGTGATACGGCTTAGTGTGATCATCAAATTGTGATGCCTGTGATGCAATTGTTTAAATATATGCTCGGTTTCACAAGACAAGGCTTTTAAGCTGAAAGCAGATTGCACTGATGTATTTTAAAAGGACACTGCAGTTGTTTTCTCAAGACGCAAACCAGTATGTTTTTATTTTATAAGGCATGTTTATAAAAGCGACTTAAATGAACGCAAAGAAATGAAGACAAATATAAATGTTATTATTGTAATTTTACTGTTGTTCTGTAAAATAAAATAACAAGAATTTTTATATAATAATTCTTATACATTGTATTATAATATAATGTATTATTGTTTTTATTATTATTAAATACTATTTTTTATTTACAGTGCAATAGTATGTATTGATGCAATAGTAAGATGTTTAATTTAATAAAATACATATTTTTTATTAATAGTAATTCCCACCGGGAGGTGTCAGGCTTTCTTTCTTTCTTTCTTTCTTTCTTTCTTTCTTTCTTTCTTTCTTTCTTTCTTTCTTTCTTTCTTTCTTTCTTTCTTTCTTTCTTTCTTTCTTTCTTTCTTTCTTTCTTTCTTTCTTTTTCTTCTTCTTTTCTTTCTTTTCTTTCTTTCTTTCTTTCTTCTTCTTTCTCTTTCTTTTCTTTCTTTCTTTCTCTCTTTCTTTCTTTTCTTTCTTTCTTTCCTTTCTTTCTTTCTTTCTTTCTTTCTTTCTTTCTTTCTTTCTTTCTTTCTTCTCTTTCTTTCTTTCTTTCTTTCTTTCTTCTCTTTGCTTTCTTTCTTCTTCTTTCTTTCTTTCTTTCTTTCTTTGCTTTCTTTCTTTCTTTCTTCTTCTTTCTTTCTTTTCTTGCTTTTTCTTGCTTTCTTTCTTTCTTTTCTTCTTTCTTTCTTTCTTTCTTCTTCCTTTTCTTTCTTTCTCTTTTATTTAGCTGATCACATGCCTGTTAATTATAAGATGCACATTTTGAGCTCCTTGGTTCTAATTAAAGCTTCCTATTCCTATTCAGGTGGTTCACAGGGATCTAAAGCCCAGTAACATCCTTTATGTTGATGAATCTGGGAATCCCGAATCCATCAGGATCTGCGACTTCGGCTTTGCCAAGCAGCTGAGAGCGGAAAACGGACTGCTGATGACGCCATGTTATACTGCTAACTTTGTGGCCCCAGAGGTACGTTTTTCAGGTGGCTCAATATTTTCTCAAATAAATGTGAGTTTCTTGATCGGAGAACATCACTTTGGTCCCCAGGTGCTGAAGAAACAGGGTTATGACGCTGCCTGTGATATCTGGAGTTTAGGTGTCCTTCTGTACACAATGTTAACTGGGTACGTGTTTAAACTTAGCTCTATAGTTTTCAAAATGTGTTTTTATTCAACTGACACCAAGCTTTTCCTCAGATTTACGCCATTTGCTAATGGTCCCGAGGACACTCCGGAAGAGATTCTGGCTCGAATCGGCAGTGGGAAGTTTTCTCTCACTGGCGGATACTGGAACTCTGTTTCACTCTTTAGGCAAAGGTGCCCACCTGAGAAGAGCATCTGAATATGCACTTCAAAATAGGACCACCAGACAAAAATAATCATTCATTGTTGTTCTCTACAGGACTTGGTGTCTAAGATGTTGCATGTAGACCCTCATCAGAGACTAACAGCTGCACAGGTGTTGAGACATCCCTGGATCGTTCACAAAGACCAGCTCCCCAAATACCAGCTGAACAGACACGACGCCCCTCATCTGGTTAAGGTTTGGTCCTGTCTGCACACTGTGTTTTAGAATAAGACCGAAAATATCTAAGAGTATTCACATAAATATTTTACTCTGTCCATGAAATGCTTCACAAGGTTCCCAAGGTCATAAAAAATTTGTAAATATTGGGGAATTAAACCAAAAATAAAAGTTTTTTTTTTTAAATAAAAGTTTTTTTTTTTTTTGTGCTCAGCTGTTGAATCAGCTAGAAATTATATTCATAAAATATACACTACCGGTCAAAAGTTTGAAAACATTACTATTTTTTGTTTTGTTTTTTGAAAGAAGCCTGCATTTATTCGAGAAAAAAATACAGAAAACAATGTAATATTGTGAAATATTATCACATTTTAAAATAATGTTTTCTTTAAATATATTTTCATTAGCTACTACTCCGGTCTTCAGTGTCATACGATCCTTCAGAAATCATTCTAAAATGATTTATTATCAATGTTGGAAACAGTTGTGCTGCATAATATTTTTTATGACCTGTGATAATTTTTCCAGGATTCTTTTATGAATAAAAAGTTTTTAAAAAAGAACAGCGTTTATGTAAAATAGAAATATTTTGTAACAATATACACTATAGTTCAAAAGTTTGGGGTCAGTTTTTTTTTTAAGAATGCAGACTGCTGAAGAATTCAGCAAGAATGTGTTAAATTGATTTTATTTTTTATTTTTTAAATAATAGTAAGGATTTATATTTTAGAAGAGATTTCTATTTTATATAAATGCTGTTCTTTAAAAAAAAGTATCACAGGTTCCAAAAAATATTAAGCAGCACAATGCTTTTCAAACATTGATTATAAGTAATATCTATAATATATATATAGTAACTATAATAAATGTGTAATTGATAAAATCAAATAAGAATATTAGAATGATTTCTGAAGGATCATGTGACACTGAAGACTGGAGTAATGAAGCTGAAAATACAGCTTTACATCACATAAATAAATTATATCTTAAAGTATTTTAAAATAGAAAACCATTATTTTATATATTGTAATAATATATCACAATATTACATTTTTTTCTGTATTTTATCAAATAAATGCAGGCTTTATGAGCATAATATCTTTCAAAACCATTAAAAATATCAGTTGTGTTAGGGAATTTATGGAAAGTATTTCATTACGGTGTAGAAAACTTGTATTCAAGAGGGACACATTGACTGAGCAGTTTAATCAAGCAAGTTGTGTGTGTGAAATCTTTTCTCCTGTAGGGGGCGATGGCTGCTACATACTCTGCCTTGAATAGGAGCGTTCCTCCCGTGCTGGAGCCCGTGGGCTGTTCTCATTCTTGCTCAGCGCAGAGGAGTGAAAAAACTGACCTCCACTGCTTTATGAGCTAATAGCTTCCTCCTCCAACCCCCATGACCTCTAGCTTGGTTTGAGCACAGCCTGAACTCGGCTTGCTTGCTGCCCACCTTGTGTCGAGGCCTTTAGAATCAAGTGTAGATTCTGAGGACCCCTGATGGACACTCAAAATCTTCCTTTACTGGTAACTTTGAGGGCCAATAAAAACAGTTCGCCCTGTACAATCATGCCTCTGCTTCCAAACGCAAACCGTTCTTCTTTCTGAGGAGCTAATTATGTATGAATATAAGCAAACTGTAAAAAAAAAAGCTAAGATGTTAATGAAATCAGGGAGGATGGGGATTTTCAAGAATGACAACAAATTACCGCACCAAACCATGAACACAATTGCGAAAAGCTCCAGTTGTATGGGGACGTCATTTATAGGAAATATTCCTGTCAGTTCGACACTGATTATTAAAATTGTATCTAGTCCTGCTCTACTATTTTACATCAGGAACGCTATAGCATATTTAAATCCCAGCAAACCATAACTGCTATGGTGTATCCCAGCAAACCTTGTACTCCTGTCATCTTTTAACAACAAACTAGGACAAAACCCTCTCAGCAGACCCATACAAGACTGTAAGTCGAGTTGAATGTTTGTATGACGGCTGCTGGCGTTAATGTGAACGAGGTCCAAAGCACAAACATGCGGTGGAGGCCTACATGTAAACGGCACAGAATGTCAAATAGAGAACTCAGGTGAAACGCAATACATTATACAAAAAAATAAAAATAAATAAATAAGCTGAGACGGAAATGTATATGGCTGTATCGCCTCACCTAAAACCTGCTGACCTGTGTATTTGTTTGTATGTAGGGATGTACAAACATGCTCAGAGATATATGTAGTAACTTTTTTAAGTGACTACTTACAGCCTTGACATATTTTTTATAAATGTGCATGGGCAAGATGCTATATTAGCTAGTAGCTCTGTGGAAGTGGTCATGTTTATGAGCATGACTGATTATGTTTCCCCCGCCCCTTTTTTTAAAACCACTTCTAACTCTTTACCGGTTTGTGGGTTTTTTTTCTGAGCAATTTTAAATATGTTGTACATTTTCTTTTCATCTCAGTTGTATTTTTCCTGTCCTGGAAGAGAGCTAGAAATGTTGCTGTCCATATAAGCTGCTATCCTGTTCTTTCTTTTGTACATGTAGAAAATAAATTTTGCCATTTTTTAATATATCTGTGAATGGTTTTTTTGAAACCACATAAAAGGGTTCGTCACACAATACTTGCAAACGTGGGTGAGCCAAAGTGCAAGCAAAGAAAATTATTTTTGTCTTGTGCGCATGTAAAATATTTAGATTTGGTGAACTCTGACCTCTAATTTTGCATTGCACATTTGAGGATCTGAGTCACATATTGACCTTATGCAAAGAATACAAACTTCAAAGTTATATGACTGGCAGTGTTAATGGAAACAGTATTTTTTAACACTTTCTAATTTAGAATAAAAAAAAATCTATTTATGAATAATTTTGTGTGCTTGTGTGGGACTAAAATTGTTAAATATATAATCAAAACCATTCAAAATGTTGGTCAGTAAGATTGTTTTTATTTGAAAAAAGTCTTTAATGCTCACCAATGTTTCAGCAGTATTTTCAATTTTGATATTTTTAGGTCAAACCATTAGAGTCTATCAGTCATATAATGGAGGTCTATGGGGTTCCACCTCAAAGAGCCGGGTACTACTCATTTCCACTACAAATAGGTAAAAGAGGCTACATTTTGCAAGAGCTCACCAAAATTGGACAGTTGAACACTGGAAAAATGTTGCCTGGTATTGACGAGTTCTTGATTTTTGTTGAGACATTCAGATGGTAGAGTCAGAATTTGGCTGTAAACAGAATGAGAACATGGATCCATCATGCCTTGTTACCACTGTGCAGGCTGGTGGTGTGGTGGTGTAATGGTGTGGTGGATGTTTCTTGGCACACTTTAGGCCCCTTAGTGCCAATTGGGCATCGTTTAAATGCCACGGCCTACCTGAGCATTGTTTCTGACCATGTCCATCCCTTTATGGCCACCATGTACCCATCCTCTGATGGTTACTTCCAGCAGGATAATGCACCATGTCTCAAAGCTTGAATCATTTCAAATTGGTTTTCTTGAACATGACAATGAGTTCACTGTACTAAAATGGCCCCCAGTCACCAGATCTCGACCCAATAGAGCATCTTTGGTGGAACGGAAGCTTCGTTCCCAAATCTCCATCAACTGTAAGATGCTATCCTATCCATATGGGCCAACATTTCTAAAGAATATACTTTCAGCACCTTGTTGAATCAATGCCACGTAGAATTAAGGCAGCTCTGAAGGTGAACACAGTATTAGTGTTCCTAATAATCGTTTAGGTGAGTGTATCTCTTCAGTATCAATTTCTTAAATGAAAGACAAAACAAGTAATTCATTAAAATGCATTTTAATTGTGATTTTAAGAAATCCATCTTACAAAGTACACGTCTTTGTGAATATGCACATAAAATGTTTTTAGAACATCTAAACATTATTAGCAGCTAAACGTTATTACTAATACCACAGAGACATAATACAGAAATCTGCCTACAATATTTAGTTAACAGTGTAACTAATATTTAAACATTTTAATTGGATTAGGCTCTTAGATTTAATCATAATCATAAAAAAAAAATAGTTTGCCTCAGGTAAACTACATGGTTTATACTTAATCTAACTAAATGTATTGTACAGTACTAGTTTAAAACTTGTTTAAACCGAGATCTCATTGTGTGCCAGCGCTGTCCTCGCTCTTCTCCTTCTCTTCATGGTTATCTTCAGGAAGTTCCTTTTCCAGAACCATTCCAGACTCCACATCCTCCACTGTTGACAGATCCATTGAACTCTCAGCAAGAACTTCCGTCTCATCTTCGCTGAGTGGCTCCATTATGGCCTCTTCCCTGCCCTCGCGGTCACAGGCCCGATTCCCTTCTTCTGAAATGTTCACATCGATAGCGTTCGAGTTGGTCT